>ML788365.1:267433-307877 GCA_009831015.1 Picea engelmannii
GATAGTATTCCTGCTGCCTGCTTACTTCGGCAGCTCTAGGATTAAATGAAATAGAACTTTGAGAAGCCATGAATACTGCAAGAAAAGAAGAAAATGAAAACTTTGTTCACCAAACAAAACAGAAAATTCTATATTGCAAACCAAGAGAAAAAAAACTGCTAACTTGCTAAGCAAACATAAAATAAATCTACTCACCAAATAGAGAAGAAATTTGCTCACTAAAACCACACACAATCTCCTTCTTGCAGCTGTAGGAAGCTCCTCTTGCTAACGAAAGTGTGAGGAATGAGTGAAGCAAGTGGTTTCTTATAGCAGCAAATGAAGGAGATTTAGGGTTTTGGTTTGCATCTAGAAGTTTCTTTTTTTAATTAAAACAAAAACACAGAAAATCATCTTAATTCTATTTGGAGAAGGCAAAAAAGGCCTTAACTAAAACTAACCGGAAGTTTGAGGGCCCCACGGCCCCCTTTATTTGCCTAATTTCCCTATAAAATCTGCGGAAACCCAGTCATACGGGCACGGTACAGCCCCAAAACACAATTGGTCGTACCGTACGGTGTTTCCCTTTCGAAAAACGTCGTACGATACGGCCGACAACGTTTTGGGGCCATACTGTACTCGCTTCGCCGTACCGTACTGTATCGGCCTCGAAAACAGGGGGGGGGCATTTCCTGCAACATAGAAGTGTTGTAATATCACTTCAGACTTTTTCTCTCTGTTCTACTCTGCAAATCAGCATTGTATTCATCCTTCGTTGTAGCTTTTTCAGACTCCTCATCATCGTGCTCTTCACACATGCCAACTCCCAATCAATGTTCTTCATCCTACACCTTTTTACCATGCATGTGTTTAAATGCTCCATAATCAAAAAACCAAACATCTGACGACTCACGTCCATTTCGAGTAGCCACAAGGGCATAAAACTCCTCTTCAACAAGCTCAGCAATATCTGCATGTTTCATACCTAGCTGCCCAAGGTAGTGTTGTTCATCCCGCAACCAGTTCTTGCATTCTTTTCTCATGTGTCCATATCTACCACAATAAAGACATTTCATACTCTTAATTGATTTACCTGGACATGTACTCATGCATCTGTTGCTTTTTCCTACTTCTTGATTTTGTTTTCCTTTTCCTTTAAATTGTATTGCAAAGGAACTTTAAAATGCTCTATTACCACTTTTGCACTACCTCGTTGACCTACCTTCTATAACAATTGACTACACAGCTTCTCAAATCTAGTGTCAACGGACTTAGAAGTAACATTGAGATGATGGAGGTAAGCAATTCAATGTAATAACAACCAGATCCTCATGGTCGACTTCTCTGCCAATGACCAACAACTGATCTCAATCATCCTTCAATTTCAACAAATTATCTCAAACTGAATCACCCTCTTCCATCATTGAGTGTAATGTAGATAAATTACAATATTTATATCAATTATAGTGTAGGGTTGCATCCCTTAGTATAATCATATCATTTAGACCCTATATTTGACAGTTTTCTGGACCACCCATATCACTGTATCATTCATCCTATTAATTTATTATTTGTATCTTCTTGGATATATCGATTTGTCTGATTTTCTATGGATGCTCCAATAATGAACTAAAAGGTTAATTACAAGCGGTATCAAAGGAATTTGATATGCTCATCTGTGACCAGTTTAAGTTTGACAGTGGCAACAAAAATTTCAAATCAGTGACCCACCTTTCACACAACTGTTAGAAAAAATATTTTCATAGCTTCAAGAATATCGGTACAAGAGAACAGAACAAATTCACACCGAAATATTTGTCCTTGTTTTGTTGTGTCTTTGTGTGCTTACATTTAGGAGTTAGTTAAGATCAACTTGGTCTAATGTGTCATTAAGTAAAAGTGTGTTTCTTTAGTATGCATTTGTAGTTAGGAAATCCGACGGTCACGATATGTTCCCGACGTAGAGTGATCTGACGGTTCATATTCTCCTCGATCTTAACGGCTACATTCATACGTGGCTTAACACCCGATTGGTCCATGATATCTATTTAAATTTTAAAGAGCATGGAAGTTCATTTGTCGATGATCGATTGTGAGAAACTCTTTTGTAAATCTCTCTGTAAATTTTTCTTTTGCATTAATAAATTGCTCCAAGTGGCCATGTTGGTTGGGGCCGTGGATGTTTCCTCGTAGGGGTTTTACCACGTCGAAACATTGGTGTGTTGATCTTTGATATTGTTGTGTGAGTGGTTACTGAAGGTGTCCGTTCTCTGTTGGAATACCTATGTTGTCAAACAAAAAGAAAAATTTACAGAGAGATTTGCAAGAGAGTTTCTCACAATCGATCATTGGCAAAAAGAGAGTTGTCGAAGAAAAAGACCTCTTCCACCTAAATTACTACACTAGGCCCTTGTCAAAACTTCTAAGCTTCAACAGAACCAATAAAGATGCCAAATATCATTGTGAGATTTTCCCTTTGTAACATTTCAAAATTAAATTTTAAGATGCTTTTTTGAAGGATTTGGGACACGTAAAAGACTATGAATCCATTGGAGGAAAAATTAATTTGAAGTGGCATAACCTACAGAATGACAACAACTTCAATTAGCACTTAATTATGATCAGACAAAGAATACCAATAATGACATTTCCAAATTTACCTATTAAACGCACAAGCTATAATTAAGAGAAAATGCTTTCCAATACTAACTCTGATGATATCAAGCCAAGAAACATTTTATTAAGTGATAGAAACTTGAGTGAGGTAAACAAGATTAATCCACATGGAGAAATCTAACTTGTAAGAGACTTCCTAATTAATACCCATTTGATCAAGCATATTGAAAACTCCATACTTATTTGATCATACATATTGAACATTCAAGTGGCCAAAATTGCATTATCATTTTAATAAATCTGGGGCAGTGTTGCCAGAAGCGGGAGTGTCGGAAGCATCATTTTCCAAAAATACTCGGAAGCAAAGCATCAGGAAGCGTCTGTTATATATATATATATATATATATATATATATATATAGAGAGAGAGAGAGAGAGAGAGATTAGCTGCAAAATATATGAAAACATGCATATTTGTACATCAATATAGATAGAAATGGCATGCATACTACATAGTTCATCAATGATTAATCATTCGAGCATCAACCATGTAGATTCTAGATTCTAGCAATTATTAGAATCTAGATTCTAGAGTCCTCCATGTCATAATCATCAAGATTGGCATCACTACCACTGCTCTCTCCTCCATCCTCCTCCTCCTCCTCCTCCTCCTCCCCCCCTATATCCAATGCAATCTGTGCATTTGTTGATGTGGAGTATGACCCCTCAAGAGGATCACCATCATCAAAAGTGACCGACTCTAGCACTAGTTCATTAAGATCCAAGTTGGCTAATGCCAACTCAACACTATTGTTCAAACCGATATCATCAAGAAACACATCCCACATATTTGTCTTTCCCTTCAACCACTCTGCTCTCTACATGTATATAAAACAGAGGTTGGTGTGCACATACACCACTAAGTCACCTGACACGACAACAAAGAGAAGAGTTCAACATAAGAGTTTATACTTGAGTGAAGGGTACATTTTTACTGGGGTTGTGACAAAAGAGTTCAACAATCAATGCCACCAACATCGAGGTACATAAAGAGCTGGTTCTCTTGATTAAATGTCAATTCCATACCCTCATACATGATAGAATCCAGTGAAAACATTGCAATCTTGCCATTCTTAAAACCTGAAAACTGTTAAGTCTGTTGAATTTTGAATGGGACCTAAAATTCTACTTTCTCCATATGAAGTCCAATGAGGTTGGAACCACTCTCAAACATCCTGAAACAATTAATGGTAATGGAGGGGCTGGGGAACTCTTTAAATAGCACTAGTAAGGCAAAATAACCCTCAGTTGCACACCAAAACACCTCATTCCCCCTTGGAAGCACACGGGCCTTCCTCGGAAGCGCATGTGAAGCGCCTCCGAAGCGCGCTTTGAAGGGGGACGCTTCGAAAATGGCAGGAAGCGTGCTCAAGAACCCCAAAGCGCGCTTCAGCCCAACCTTCCTGGACGCACCTGCCCGGATCGAGCTTCGGGGCTTCGAAGCGGGGGGGGGGGAAGCTTCCGGTAACACTGATCTGGGATATAATGGAAATTCATTCTCAATTAATTCCATGCAATGAAATATTTTTGCCCGTGGATATTTGTTCAGATAGTAGCTAAACTTAATTTGTCTCTTATCAGCAGAGTACATGTTTATTTCAATATCATTTTCATGTAAAGCATTAGATAATGTCAAGAACCAGGCTATTTTGATAGAAATAGTGATAAATTTGCAGGATCATTAAGATCGTACATGTTACCTCTGGCAGGGCTGGTCTTAATGCTATGAAATAAGTGTACTAGAAAAAAAATAAAAGATAGAAATAATGGAAAGTAAATATGACAAACCTTATCCATAAAATCAAGCAATGCGAATGCAAATGCTTTTGGCTGACTTCCACGAACAAAGTGTGTTGAAGCCTTTACTATATCCTGGAAAAATGAAGAGATAATTAGCAAGTGTCTATCTGTCCAGATTTCAAATCACTGTTTGCATCTACAAAACGTTATCACAACTTTTATAGTTCTAGTTAAGCACATGTTATCATTTCCTACACAAATATAATGTTCAAATCTCTATGAAATATCACAAAAACTGCAATACTACAAATACTAGAAATACTACAACAATTGCCAAAAACTTTATTTCCGACAGTTCATTTCAGGTTTCAAATCATTCACACAATGCTTATGTGCCTATGCAGTATATCTAGACAGCACCTTATTTTTTAAATAAGGTATTGCTTACTCTTCACCAAAATAGTTAAACAGACCCAGACCCTATCAGAGCACATTTATTTATTACAAATACCTAATTCATATCCAAAATATTGCAAAAATCCATTTTGTAACAAACTGGAATAGCACATGGCACAGTATTAACATTTTCCAGGAAATGGCAGGTAAGTTTCAGTCATCCCTTCTTACACAATTAATTTATATTCAGAATCAAGGATCAAGAGATCTTAGATTGAATTCTTTTTTTCAGCAAATTTAATCCATGCAAAGTAATTTTCAGCATGGCAAAAGAGAAAGGCATATTTGTTTTCCTGCAGTTTTATGACAAAGCACTGAAATGCAACCATGAGTAATTTGCTACCCAACAATGCAGTTGGATCTGCGTGGTATTGACTTAAGCCCTCTTACAATTATATATTAGCAATTCATCATGTTTTACATCATCACATAAATTTCATTGCAATTAAGTTCAAGACATAGACCCTTCTTGTAAAATCATTATCATCTAAAGAGACAGTAACGTCAATACCAAGTTGATCTATGTCGGCCTTTCAAGATTTTGATGTAGCATGGAAACACAGAAATTGCTTACGAATATAAGAAAGCCATCAAACCAATTAAATGTTTGCACTACAAGGAATAGCGTATATTTTGTCAACTACCAGCCAAGCATGCAAATATAAAAGCCTCAAGAAAATAGTTCCTGGCATGTTATTGAACATAAAAAATATATAAGGCAAGTATGGAAACAGAATCCCTGACTAAGAATAACAAATACCAATTTACATCCTACACATTGCCATAAGTCATTTTAATATGAGTGAAAATTCATTCTTAGATCCTAGAACTCTTTTAGTACTACTTATCAAATATTACTATGTACGTTCATGCAAACTAGCATATGTTCATGCTTACCAACTCAGGAGATTGCAAACATATGCATTGAGCTAGCATATCATGCAATTCCGGGGCACCTTTGCTAGGACCTCCAGCTTCAGCAGACCACCTGAAAGATCATAAAATAAATCACCCAACAGCCATGATATTAACACACTTTAAGTAAAAAGATGCCTACTCTGAGTCTTGTTTTTCAAAAAGAAAATCTTAACAGGAATACAACTCAAAATAAAGAGGTAGCAAATACCTAATACCTAAAGGTATTTGCCACGTGAGAATATATATTTAGGACAAAGACAAATGCAGATAAGCATATTTCTTAGAAATTTTTCATTCGATAATGTTGCATGGGAGTAGCTGGAGTCTGGGTGCACGTGTAGAACTTTTGGGCAGAGTTCCCAACTGCCTCTTCTTACCACCTAAACCAGCATTCAAGTGGAAAGCCCTACCACAGATGCCACCATGCGATAACAGATGGGAATCGTATCACTCTCACCTCAACACAATTTCCCCTTCACTTCTGGCCAGCTCTCAAGAAGCCCGTTATCTCTCAGACAGTACCTAAAGGAAAATCCCAACTTTTGTTGCAAGGGAAAGCCTAAGGAAACTATTAAGTGGATCACTAGTTGTCACCTATATGATTCACTCCTCACTTTAGACTTGGAATGACCAACCCAAGGAGGGGATCCCACGTAAACATATCAAGTCCCATCAGTTGAAGTTTTGAGAGGCAAGACAAGTAAGGACTAATATGGTATCACATACGAATAAGTCATGAGTCGTGACATTTCATAACCCTTAAAGCGTGACAATTGGATTATCACATTAAAGTCTCTCAAACCACCAAATTATTAAGAAGTAAGGCTCTATTTCAAAGATTAAAAGTAATTCCTAAGTTTCAATTCAAAAGTTACGAAGGGAGTTATTCAAAATTATTTTAATACCCATTGAGAACAAAGATTACCAAGAGTTTAAGTCAAAAACAACAAAAAATATATTAAACTCCAAAAAGATATAATGAGGCTTTTATTAAAGGACTAACTAAAGTTCCAAGTATTTAAGCTGCACAAAGTTATGGATTTTAGTAAAAAAAAAAAAGGAGAAGGGTTTCTTGTAAAGGTATTTCAAGCCCATCCTTTGCAATAATAGAATTCAAAGGGACTATTCAGGAAAAAGAGATTAGCATCCATCTTCATCTAGACGAGATGGAAAACTACATAAATATTGACTTGGAAAATCAAGTATTAATTCCAAAGTCAAGTATAATTGAAAAGGAAAGCAYTTTTGGAGATAAACAATATGAAATTAAGAACCTACAATTAACAATTGATGAATATAAATTCATATCTCMATTCAATGATACAACTATGTATAGAGAAGGTGTCGACATAATTTTGGGTTCACCCTGGATGGAAACATCAGGGGCCTTCATCCTAAACATGAAGACGTTTTTGTCATTCTCCTATAAGAAGAAAAAGATAGCATTGTCGGATGTTACAATGGAGTTGGATTCAGTAGCTCCCTCATCAAAAGAACTCAAAGGCGATCCTTCAGGATAATTAGAAGTCGGTACAAAAAATGCAAAAACAATTTGACAACATTGTCGCTAATAAAGACAAGAAATTTCTCACCTAAAAGATCATAGTCAACAACTACTTGCACCAATTAAGAAGTCAAAAGATACAAAGCAGTCGAATCAAAAGTTAGCATAGGAGAATCAAGATATTAAGTAGAAACCCAATAGGAGGTTATCAGAGAAAGACAAAGAAAATTCTCACCTAAGGAACCTTAATTAGGGGTTGCTTGAACAAATCAAAAGGTTAAAAGATGAGAAACTAGAGAATCAAGTCCTTTCAAATAAAGTCAACAACTCAGAAAATGAGGTAGAACTTTCATGCCTAATGGTTCATAACCAAAGCTTACTCACACAAATTAAGAAGCTAAATAATGATAAGACATCACCACAAAATAGGTTAGAACAACTTACCAAGAAAAAATCATCAATTAATAAAGAAACAATGACCAAACCTATGGAACTAGAGAAGTCTCTAGACATAAAAGTCCAATTTGTGGAGAAAGGAACCAATATTGATCCAATCAACATCACAACTCAGGAAGATGCAAATCCAATTGAAGTAAGGACATCGTCAAATATCGCACAAACAGTGGGAATTCCAAATATCTCTACCAATAAACTTTTAAGGATGAACAAGGCAATACAAATGTCCAAAGAAGACTTACTTCCAAAAGTGAAACAAGAAAGCACTATGAATATGGTAATTAAGTTCATGTTACAAGGATGGCTTATTGACATCCTAATCACAAGAGTCGATACCTTAACCAATCAATATACCAACATCACTCAGAATGAAAACAATTGACCTATATTCCAAAGAATATCAATGCCAATATTGTTGAGTCCCATAATAGAAGTTCATCTTGGGAATCCTATAAGTGCAATGTTACACAGACATGTAAACACTTGAAATTCCTCCACTAGTTTCTATTAGTTCTTAGAAATGTGATTGACATCATTCATGCCTCAAAGGGCTTCCATTGTTATTAAAAAAAAAATCAAAACCCTCTAGTCTCGGTCTCAAATGGGTATTTACAACCTCAGAATTCACATAGTCACAACTGTTGAAATTAGTGCAGCTGCAAGAGCCATTCTCCTGGAGGATGGCATAAGACCCTAGATGAGGACTAGGGCCCCCAGCACACTCCTGGGGTTTCTTGGTATGAGACCAAGCAGTGAGAGCCATGGCAAAAGACCCTAGTGAGGGCCCCCAGTATACGATTGGGGTTCTTGGTCTTGGACCAAGTAGTAAGTCCCTAGATGTGTTCTACGGCCCTTGGATGAGTTCCAGGGAATCCTTGCCCGGTGCTTGGATTGATCCTTTGATGTGTTCCTTGGTGGTTGATATAAGTCCCTACATGTGTTCTAGGGGCCCTGGATGTGTCCCAAGGAACCCTTGCTTAATGCATGGGTTGATCCTTGATCTTGTACCTAGGTGGATAAGACCCTAGATGTGTTCTAGGGCCCCTAGATGTGTTCTGGGGCAACCTAGTCTTTGACCAGGTAGATCTTGGTGAAATACCAAGATGTATTGATGTGTGACCCTCTTCCTCTCTCCCAGGATGGTCTATGAGACCTAGGAGTGCCTATGAAGATGGGCATGACCACATTGTTGATGTACCCTCTTATGCAGTGATGATAAAGTTTATATCATTATGAGACTCATGTGGACATGTTTTTTCCATAATGGACCCCCCTTGACTTTGTCTTAAAAGGTTCCCCCTTGTTGTCTTGCTTTCCCTCTTGTTTTATGTGATTGGGGTTTTTATAATTTACATTAATATTAATTGACATTTAATTAATATTTATATTAATTAATTGTCAATATTTAATTATTTTTATATTATCCCTAACCCCTCTCCCTAACTATAAAAAGAACCCTACCCTCTAGCATTTCATTACACACACTCGCTCTAACTCTCCCTTTGTTGCGGCCACCTCAGTTACTCTCTCCTTGTGTGGTGCGGACTCTCCTTTTGGTGAATCAATTTCAGATTTGAGTTATTAGCTTGGTCTTGGTGTTGGCTGGGAGCTTCATCTTCCTTCTGCTGGTGTATAAAGTGTTGTTGGTGCCTCCCTTGGTTTCCAGACCTGGCTATTTGAGCTGAGGTACCTCATTTGGCTTTCGGGCCTATCTGCAAGAGCCACGGACCTGAGTACAGGTGTCGCGGCCCCTTTTTTGAGCTGCATGTTTGTTGTGTGAGAGTCGCAGCCACTCCTCTAGGCTGTCGCTAGGAATRTTAGGGCTCATGTGGGGTTCTACCACTTGTTGTCCCTTGTATTGGGGTTTATCCTTGTGTTTTCTGTGGAGGGTATTGTTGTTTCAGTTGTGGAGGGTATTGTTGGTTCATCTTTGAAAGTCTTGTTGTATTCTATTGTGGGGTTTTGTTGTACTTGTTGATGTTGTCTCAGGCATTCTTTTTGTGGTCTATTCCTTGGCAATTGTCCTTCAGTCCATATTGACAGAGATCAAACCCTAGAGGTTTGATCCATGAACCTAAAATAATTTTTTGAGCATATTCAAGAGGTCTACATCCACACATGTGACAGGTACATCCTTCATTGATCAGGAGGTAAGCTAAAGGTTTGTTTTTTACACTCAAAAATTTTGTTTGTATTCAGATATGTTTATATCTTTTCTCATATGTGCTGATCTAGTAAACATAAATTTAAAAGCATTTTTGTTTTTCAATTTTTTCCCTAATTCTAATATGGAATCAGAGCTTAGGCCATGAAAAGAGCTCAAGAATTGTAGACTTGACCCTGCGTAGATCCACTTCTTAGGATTTGTTTTGCAAATCAACAGTAAGTCATTTTCATAATCTGATCCAGAACTCAGCATGGCCTCATCTTCAGTCAAAGCAGAAGATAGGCTTGAAGGGGCCTCCAACTTCAATGCTTGGAAGTCTAAGATACTCAACATCCTAGAAGAGCGTGACTTGGATGAGCTGGTTACCAGGGTAATAGAAGAACCCACTTCAAACACTGGCAGGGCAGCATACAAGAAGAGATAGGGCAAAGCTAAAAGAGTCATTTTTGACTCAGTTAAGGACAGCATGATGCCCATCATTGATCATCTAAGGACTGCCAAAGAATGCTTTGATGCTCTAGCAAATCTCTATGAAAAGAAGGCTCCAACTCAGAAGAGAATATTGAAGAAACAACTACGTACATTAAGGATGGGAAAGGATGAAACCATCATTGCCTTCTTCTCCAAGATTGCTCAAACCAGAGATCAACTTACGGCAATAAGAGTTGTTGTGGATGATGATGACCTTGTACAAACTGCAGTTGATGGAATCCTTGAGTCATGGGGAATCTTTCTTGCTTTAGTCAACGGAAGAGAAGCTCAACCTAATTTCGAGAGATTATGGCATGATTGCTTAGAAGAAGAAGGAAGACTCAAAAGTAGAAATGAGCACTCAACTATAATAGATCATGCCCTTTCAGCTAAACGCGCACTTACTTATAGGACGCCACTTGAATCCATTTGATAGGTTCTAGTCCAAAAAGTGAATATTTCGGCGTTAAAGCCAAGAGATGGAAGAACTTTCCTCAACCCAAAGGCAAAGGTAAGAAACCTCAAGGTAAGCTATCTCATCTTCATCCTCATTTATCTAAAGTAAGATGTTTTCACTGCAATAAGCTAGGACATTATGCAAAAGATTACATGAACCCTCCCTCACAACAGAGAAGAAAAGGTAGGTTCCATGCCTTTGTTGCCATTGAAGAAACAGAGCCTCAACAGGAACCTCAAAGAAGACGAACCAGCGCTACCACCAAAGAGAAAGAACAACACCAATAATATTATCTCATCTCAGCTCTCTCTGGCACTAACAAGTCGGAGGATGTTTGGTTAATGGACAACGGTGCCTCCAGAGTCCAAACACATGACAGGCTTCAAACAGACTCTTGTAAACTATCAGGATAAGAAGTTCAATGTAAAGGTAGAACTAGGTGATGATGGCACATATGACATAAAGGGTTTGGATCTGCTTCATTTAAGCTTCAATCAAGTAATGTATTTCATATTGATGAAATTCTTTATGTTCTTGGTTTAAAGAAAAATCTCATCTCAGTTGCAGTGTTAGAAAGCAAAGGATACTCAATAGCCTTCACCAAAGGGAAGGCTCTCATTTGGCCCTCAAATGGAGATTTGAGCTCTACCATGACTATCGGAACTTGTGAGAGTGGACTTTACAAAATCATAGGTCAAGTTGTTCAAGCATTAGCTCACAAGATGATAAACCCCTGCAAGCTCTGGCACAGAAGACTTGGACATCTCAACTACAACGCGCTTCCAAGTTTGCAAAAGATGGTAATAGGTATGTCAGTGTTTTCATTTGAGCATGATGGTGTTTGTAGAGGTTCTGCTCTCGGTAAGAATACAAAGAAATCTTACCCTCACAGCAACAGAGAAATTAATGGCATTTTAGATCTTATTCATTCTGATCTTTGTGGACCTATGATTGCTCTGTCTATGAATGGTTGTCTTTACTATATCATTTTTATTGATGATTATTCTCGTAAAACTTGGATTTATTTTTTGAAGACTAAAGATGAATATTTCAAGAGATTTCAAGATTTCAAGAATCTTGTTGAGAATCAGACAGGTAGACACATCTGGGTTTTCATAACAGACAATGGAAAAGAATTTGACTCCTACAAGTATGATGAACTCTGTCAGGCTTCCGGGATTAAGAGGGAGTTGACTGTGCCTTATAATCCCCAGCAGAATGGGGTTGCAGAAAGAAAGAACAGAATGATCTGTTAAGCAACCAGAGCCATGATGTATGATCAGAATTTACTGTTATCTCTTTGGGTCAAAGCTGCAAGCACTGCAATCTACATTCAGAACAGGTGTCCTCATAAAGCCCTTGAAGAGAAAACTCTAG
This sequence comes from Picea engelmannii, assembly GCA_009831015.1. Lineage (NCBI taxonomy): Eukaryota > Viridiplantae > Streptophyta > Pinopsida > Pinales > Pinaceae > Picea > Picea engelmannii. The sequence continues at coordinate 279,634 of ML788365.1, forward strand.
AAGAAGTTTTCACCAATATAAAACCCTCAGTTGATCATTTGAGAATCTTTGGCAGTCCAGTCTATATTCATATTCCAAAAGAAAAGAGAACTAAGCTAGAGCTCTCCAGAAAGAAAGGAACTTTTGTGGGATACAGTGAAAACTCAAAAGCTTACAGAATTTATGTCCCAGGTCAAAATTTCATTGAGGTCAACAGAGATGTGACTTTTCATGAAGAAGCAGTCTTTCGTCGTGCCAGAGAACTTCCATGTGATACAGAGGAGCAAGAAGCTCCATCTCTTGAACCTTCAGATTCACCTCTTCCAGATGTCCAGAGGGAGGAAACCTCAGAGCCTTCAATGGATCCCACAAGGGATACTATTGAGTTTCCCTTAGAGAAACCTCCTGTTAAAAGGAAACCAGCCTGGTGCCAGGAAATTCTAAAAGAAGCAGAAAAGCTTGCAGCACCTAAAGGCACCTTCAGAGAAAGCAAGAAACCAGATAAGTATTGCGGCCTAATAGCTCAATTGAATCTTGTGATTGACTCAGAACCTTCCACCTTTGAAGAACCCTCCAAACATCAAGTGTGGAAATATATAATGATAGAAGAGTATGATTCAATTCTAAAGAATGATATATGGGCAGTGGTCCGAAGACCTCGTGGAAAATCAATGGTAACCTCCAAATGGCTTTACAAAATAAAGCATGCAGTAGATGGCAGTGTTGAAAAATTCAAGGCTAGATTTGTGGCTCGTGGCTTCTCTCAAAAAGAAGGAATTGACTATGATGAGACCTTTGCTCCTATTGCCAGATATACTTCAATCAGTATCATTATCTCTCTTGCTGCAGTTTTTGGTTGGAAACTTCATCAAGTGGATGTTAAGACTACTTTTCTTAACGGTGAAGTTGACCAAGAAGTTTATATCGAACAACCTGAGGGGTTCATAATTTATGGAAAAGAATCCCATGTGTGCAAACATAAGAAATCCTTGTATGGACTGAAGCAAGCTCCGAGAGCTTGGTATGAGAGAATTGACAGCTTTCTACAGAGTCTTGGGTTCACCAAGAGTATAGTAGATCCCAATATTTATATAAAGATTGCACATCACGTTATCTTAGTATTATATGTGGAAGATCTGTTCCTTACAGGAGAGGAAAATTTGATAGCTCGGACTAAGAGGGAGCTTTCAGCAGAATTTGAAATGAAAGACTTGGGTCTTATGCATTATTTTTTGGGCTTAGAGGTGTGGCAGAAACTAGGTGATATCTTCCTCTCACAAAGAAAGTATGCAATTGATGTGCTCCGCAGATTTGGCATGTCGCACTGTAAGTCCATGTCCACACCTATGATTTCTAACCTGAAGAAGTTACAAGACCAAGCTACAGGTTCAGATACGGAAGACCCCACCATATATCGGCAGATCATTGTTCCTTGATGTATCTTGTACATACCAGACCGTATATTTGTTATGCAGTGAATGACCTCAGCCAGTTCATGTGTGAACCGAAGCATATTCATATGGTTGTTGTTAAACATATTCTGAGATATGTTCAGGGGACTATAGCCTATGGGCTTAGATACACTTCCAGTGGAGGTGTAATGCTTCATGGATATACAGATTTAGATTGGATGGGTAGTACAGTGGACCGGAAGAGTACTTTCGGATATTGTTTCAATTTGGGTTCAACTATGATCTCCTGGTCCAGCAGGAAACAAGGCTCCATAGCCTAGAGCACTACAGAAGCAGAATGCATTGTTGCAAGTGTTGCTAGCAGAGAAGTAGTGTGGCTCAGAAAGCTACCTTTAGATTTGTTCAGTGTTGAGCTAGAAGCCACAGTCATCCATTGTGATAACCAGAGTTGTATAAAGCTCTCAGAGAATCTGGTGTTTCATGACAGATCGAAACACAATGAGATGAGATACCACTATGTTCGGGACATGGTGCATAATAACATTCCTAGTATTCAGTATGTTTCGAAGGCAGAACAAACCGCAGATATTTTGACCAAGCCACTGTCCTTGACAAAGATTGTGTACTTTCGATACAAGCTTGGTGTTGCTGAGAGGGAGTGATGAAATTAGTGTTGATCTAGTAAAATGAATTTTAAAAGAATTATTGTTTTTCAATTTTTTCTCTAATTCTAACAACAACAAATTTAAATTCTATTTGTTTTTGAATCCTATAAGTGCAATGTTACCCAGAGGATCGAATTAGGGTGGTCAGACCCTCTTACAATTCAACAATTCTGCTCAGCACCTAGAAGATCATATCGTCTCATGTCTTCAACCATCATCAACGCAAGAATAAAGAGTCATGGGAAAGCAAAACCAGTGAAAACAAAAGCATAACCCTTTTATGCTTTGAGCCTTGAGGACAAAGCATTTCTAAATGGGGAAGGCAATATAATAAACATAAATAAATATTATTGATAATAAATAAATTAGTAAATAATGTACTCATCCTAACTAAAGACATGATCTAATAAAGGTCATGACTCATCAACCTCGTGACCTGTCAATATCTATATATAGCAGTGTTGTAAACATCGGCATCGGCAAAATATCGTCGAGGGTCTGAAAATGAAAATATCGACAACATCGGGGAAAATATCAGAAAATATCACCGACCCTGACTTTGAAGATAATATCGCCAACATCGAGATACTATCAAGATGTTGGTAACACTGATATATACTGTCACAAGGGACATTGTAATATTCATATATCATCATTCTATCTTATTCAAATTTTTTTGTCCTATATGGATTTCTGTCTATTTTCCTTCTCGTGTTGGATATTTCTACTGTACATGAACATTGTTTATTTCAGATATACTCTCCAAAAATACTGGGGCATAGCACAGGTTGTTGGGGTGTGCCACCATAGAACTCACTTCTATTATATCATAAACATAATCTTATGAGGCTTAATGGAATTGTAGTTATAACCAGAAAGGTAAAAAAATAAAACAAAATTCATTAAGGAAAAGAAAATCAAATCCACAAATTTCAGTATGCTTCTTCTAGGTTTCATGTGTTTATCTAATATCCTTGGAAAATTCCAGTTTGCTTCTTCTAAATTTCATGTGTTTATCTAATAAACTTGGAAAGGGTGGATCTTAAATCCACCAAAAGATGGAGATATGGAAATACTCACTTGATCGCTGCTTTCAAAAATGAAGTGCATCCATCATATTGTGCTTTTGCTGCTAGTATTGTCTCTGACAATTTCTGCAAGTCATCTTCATCAAAAAACTGACGTGGTACAGCCACTTGCGGAAATTCGTGGAAAATGGCACCAATCCGATCTACAATATATAAGCAACAAACAGTGAGCATTAGGCATTATTCTCAGTGAAATGGAAAACCGAACAGCACTCTATAGTATATACTGACTTAACATATTAGTAAAAGCATTATAGATGGGTTGAAATGTCCTTACTAAATTTTTTTGGAATTTTCTCTTCTTTTGTTTGGTTCACCAATATAGGCATTTCGTTAAACAGTTTGCTATGGTGATGAGTATGCTTATTTTTCTGATATAGCAACTCTTCACAAATGACTTGCTGCCTTTGAAGTGTATTTAATCTCATAAAACATGCCAAAAGATTCAAAGAGTATGCACCAGTAACTTATTCACTAGAATATGAGCAGTGATGATACATTTATCATTCATATAAAATATAACAGCAGACATATAAAGACAATTCTGACCTGAGCATTAAATCAATATGCCTCCTTTGTGGTAAATACAATATAGATCAGTCCCATAAACATAGACAAACAAGCCTGTAGGAAGGAGTTTGTGTAGCAGCTGATAAGTAAATGAGCCACGACCCTCCTTATAGCCAGCTCGACCCCAGGAAAGAAATACTCAGTCATGCCCACAGAGAACTCGCCCACTATTCACGAACTCAGCTCTCCCTCTTCAGATTCAGCCCAGCAGTCACTTACCCATATAGAAGGGATGATAACAGTCACAAGGAATGCCTTTCCCCCATCAAACTCGTCTCACAGTGAAGTAATATCGCTCTACCAGCAAAGAATATGATCTCCATGCAGCAATAGTTTGATCCACAGTAAGATGGCGCTGCCTCCCACCAAGATGTGCGCCCAGCAATCAAAGAATGCGCCCAAAGTAATAGAACTCGGCCCAGTTATGAAGTTGGTCACCCCACCAAAGAGGAATACGCCCAGCACAACGATTATACCATCCAACACCCACATCGACCACAATGAGCTCAGATTTGGTCCCAAACTCACACTAACAGTCTCCTTAATTATATTCGACCTCCTCAGCACAAAATATCCTCATACACTGGCAAAACTCGGCCTTTAAGAGTGAAACTCAGCCTCCACCAAGAAATCTCAGCCACCATTGAAGTACAATGAAGAAACCAGTGTGATCTCTTCCCTGGATCACTAGCTACGGTGGATATGTTGCAACATGGAAACCAATCTCTGAAATTATCTCCTAGGGTTTCCGTCCCAAGAGTTCCAAAGCCACAATGAGCTCTCTCAATGAGAAATTAGAAAATGTTCATGCTAGAATGAGAGAGGGTGTCCTTTTTTTCCTTTTATTTGTTCGTTGACTCTTTTGCAACCCTTTTACCCTTTTAATCACTTTAAGTGACGTTTCATATTCTCCTAAGTCACTTTAGGCGCTTTTTTCCTTTTTTCCCCTTTTAATTATCTAATGTCGTTTTGTTAGGCACTTTTCCCTTAAGACATTAAATAATTAATTAATTCCCTTCTTAAGGTCTATCGCCTACGGGAATCACTTAGGCTACTACGTCCAAGTCCCATGATCACTCGGAAGGGGACATGACAGTCCTCCCTCCCTGAGATTGTTTGTCCCCAAGCAATTGCAGATTCTGGTGCTGCAAAATTTGTTCACTCTCCCAAGTGGCATCTTCTGTAGGCAACTCTCTCCATCTGATCAGATATTCCCCGATTATCTTGTTCTGATGCTTCTTTTCCCGTACCTCCAATACTTCCTTAGGAACTAGTACTAGCTACCCCTCCTCGTCCAATGGAGGCAGTTCTATTGAAGTTGTGATGTGTTGTCCCAATGCCTTTTCAAGACACGAGACATGAAACACGTTATGAATCTTACTCCCTTCTGGCAACTCTAGTTCATAAGCCACTTCACCAATTCTCCTGGTCACCTTATAAGGCTTGTAAAATCGTGGCTTAAGTTTTTCTACACCACTCTTCTTCAGAGAAGACTGTCTATATGGCTGCAGCCTGAGAAACACCAAGTCCCCTACCTCGAAGGTGCGCTCAACCCTGTGTCTATATGCATATATTTTCTATTGGTTCTGGGCCGTCTACAGGTTATCCTTAAGAGCCTTCAGAATGTCTTGGCTCTCCTAAATCCATTCAGCTGGCCTTGGGAGCCTTGTTGTCCCCAAACGCCAAGTCTACAAAGGATGTGGCATCGTATCCATATAATGCCCTAAATGGTGACATCTCCACAGACATATGATAAGTGGTGTTATAACAATGCTCACCCAAATGTAACCACTTACCCCATGTCTTTTGTTGCCCGGCCACGTAGTTACGCAAATACCCCTCTAACCATTTGTTTACTATCTCTGTTTGGCCATCTCTCTGTGGGTGGTAACTTGTGCTAGGAGTCAACTCTGTGCCTACAAGCCTGAACAGTTCCTGCCAAAAAGCACTCATAAATCGATTGTCCCTGTCACTAAAAATACTTTTCGACAACCCATGAAGCCTGAATATCTCCCTGGAGAATAAATCTGCTACCTGTGTTGCCTTGTACTCTGAGGATATGGCAAAGAAATGAGCGAACTTGGTCAACCTAGCGACCACCACATAAATGCAATCTCAGCCCTATGTCTTTGGCAGCCATGTGATGAAGTCCATGGATATGATCTCCCATTTCTGCTCTGGAATGGGCAGTGACTGAAGTAATCCCACAGGGTGGGTCTGCTCCACCTTATTCTATTGACAAGTCACACACTCCCGCACATGTCTCAATACATCATCTTTCAGGCCCTTCCATGAGAAGCTCTCTATGATCTTCCTGTAGGTCTTGAAATATCCCGGATGCCCAGTTAAAGGTGTGTCATGCATGGCTTTCATAATTTTCTCCTTTAATTTGGACTCTGGAACAAAGTATATGTAATCCTTGTAGTAGATGATATCATCTACCACCTTGTACATGTCATCCTGCACGCTATTATCCATCACCTCACAAGCAAATTTTCTCTTGGAGTACTCCACCAGGAGCTCGGATTTCCAATCCGCAGATATCGCTTATAACGAGCACAACTCGGTTCTTCTGGATAGAGCATCAGCAACTGCGTTGTTCTTTCCTTTGACATACTCAATATCGAAGTCATAGGCTTGTACTTTACTGACCCATTTCTGCTGCTTTTCGTTAAGATCCTTTTGCCACAAGAAGTGCCTCAAACTATTGTCATCGGTCTTGACCACAAACCTCCCACCTATCAGGTATTGTCTAAATTTTGCCAATGCATGCATTATGGCGAGCATTTCCTTGTCATAGATGGAGTAAAGTCTCTCGAGGGCGAAGAGATTCCTGCTCTCGTATGCAATAGGATGCTTCTGCTGCATCAAAATCGCTCCTATGCCCACACCAGATGCATCACACTCTTACACAAAGGGCCGAGTAAAATCAAGAAGTGCCAAAACGAGGCAAGAACTCATCACTTCCTCCATCTTATCAAAGGTCTTTTGGGCCTCTTCTGTCCAACAAAAAGCCCCTTTCTTCGTAAGATCTGTAAGAGTGGCGGTCAACTAAGAGAATCCTGACACAAAGCGCTTGTAGTAACTATCGATTCCAAGGAACCCTCACAAATGCGTGATATCCTTAGGTGGTGGCCAATCTAGAATAGCCTGTATCTTCTCCCTGTGAACCTGCACTCCCTGTGCACTGACTATATGCCCCAAGTAGAGAACCTTTGTCGTACTGAATTCGCACTTAGATTCCTTGGCATATAAGGATTTCTCATCCATAATGCTCAGAATCTCCTCCAAGTGCACCAAATGCTCCTCCCAAGTCTTACCGTAGATCAAGAGATCATCAAAAAATACCAATAGGAACTTCCGCAACTGCGTCCTAAATATGTGACTCACGCATCACTGAAAAGTGGCAGGCGAGTTGGTCAATCCGAAAGGCATGACCAAGAACTCATAGTGCCCATAATGGGGCCTAAAGGCGGTTTTATGAATGTCCTCCTCACAAACTCTGATTTGATGATATCCGGATCGAAGATCAATCTTTGAGAAATACACTTCTCTGTGCAGCCCATCGATCTTGGGTATGGGGTACCTGTTTTTTATTGTTTTCTTATTCAAGGCTCGATAATCAATACACATCCGCATTGTCCCATCCTTCTCCTTAACCAAGACCACCGAAGAAGCGAAAGGACTGGAACTAGGTCTTATGTGCCCCATGTCAAGCAACTCCTTGATTTCATTTTCTATTTCATCTTTGAACTTCTTGGGATGCCTATACGGGGTGGTGATCACTGGTTTGGCCCCCTGTTCAAGTTAGATGGTGTGCTCAAAACCTCTGTCAAGAGGTCTCCCTGGAGGTATCTGCCCAAATACCTTGTCATGTATGCTCAATAAATCCTGGATGTCTGCATGATAGTGCCTTCTGCCTTCATCATCTATCTGGGACGTAATAAAGCATTGTGCTGCATATACTACATCTCCATGTCTGAATATGGCTTACATTCTTTTGTTTGACACTACTGTAGGGGCATTGTTCGTCATGGAGTACAACCTGTTTCCCTCTTGGTGTGAAGAACTTCATGGTCATCTATTTGTAGTTTGTGGTAATGTCCCTCAATGTCTAAAGCCACTGAACTCCCAACACTGCATCTGAATCTGCCACATCCACCACATAAAAGTCTTATGTCAAGGTGTAGTTACCAATTGTCAAGGCCAATCTAGAAATTTTCTTTGTGCAAGACACATTAAATCCATCGGCCACAACTACTTTGAACCCCTCAAAGTCCTCTGTAGCTACTCGTCTCCTAGCCACTCAAGCTGCATCAATAAAGTTGTGGATTGCCCCACCATCAATCAAGGTCGTGACTCCCTATCCCCTTATGACTCCTCTAACTCTGAAGGTGTTGAATCTCGAGGTACCAGATAATGAGGCTATAACAACCTCCTTGGCCTCCTCATTATGCTTCTCCTCTATCTCTTCCTTATGCTCTTTTCCCTGCTCAAGAGCAACCTCCTACTCCTCCTCCTCATCGAAATCTGAATGTACCTCAATATAATGGGCTTGACCCTTCCCCTAACACATGTGTCCTGGTACCCATGGATCTTTGCAGTGGAAACAAAGATTCTTTCTCCTTAGCTCATTTCTTGTTGCCTCGTCCAACCTTTCCTTACTTGTACCTTCCTTCCCAATAGGCTTCTTTTCCTTGCCTTTCTGTGGAATAAAGGGTTTGGAAAAAAAAATTGTTTCTGAGACTGCGCCCTCCATGTCCCTTGTCCTGACAATAGCATCCTGCAAGGTCTCAGACTTGAAAGCCTTTACCCAACCACGAAGTGGTTCTAACAACCCCTCGATGAACAACATGACAAGCCTCTGCTCCGATATATCTGACACTGTCACTGCTAGCTTCTGAAACTCTGTGATGTAAGCATCTAGCGACCCCTCTTGTTTGAGTTGTGCTAACTCTTTGAAATGTAGCTTTGGATTCTTTTTATCAAATCTCTCCATTAACTTCTGAATGAAATCCAAATAGGAGTTGATAGTCGCATGTCCTAGCGTGACCAACCCATGGTACCATCACTCGTGGGCTTCTCCATCAAGGTGCAGAGTAGCGAATTTGATCGCTTCAGCCTTGGTCTTAGGGTTGAGCTGGAAGTATGTGTCTAGTTTTTGTACCCATGCCCTGGCTGTGCTCCTATTAGACCCATCGAAGGAAGGAATGAATAGTTTCCCCAGCTTTCGTGCTAGATCCTTGTTCTGTTGCACCCAGTTATGATCCCTTGGTTTGTTCTTGTATTTGATTGTGCAAAAGTCCTAAAGTGACATGGCTTCCTGAAACTCATCACCTAGGGCTTGATAATCTCTCAGGTAGTCCTGAAAAGTTTCACCTGGAACTTGCTGCCCTTGATTTTCCGTTGGTTGATTTCCCAAAAAATTGGGTAAAAGAGGTCTAGGGATTGTTCTTCTAGTGGTCCTAGCACCAATCTGCATAGGGATCCCATTATTGTTAAGTACGGGAATCTCATTATTGTTGTCGGCTCCATTATTCACATTGGACCCCCCTGCTCCGTTGTTACTCCCATGATTCTGATTGGTTTGATTGGTGAGTAACTGAGTTATAAGTTGAGTAAGTTGTTGTTGTCCAGCTGCTAAACTCTCCAAGATCTGCATTCCCCTTTCCTCATTAGCATCACCCATGTTTTCCACTTGTCCAACCTCCGTTTGATTTTCCCTTACTTCTTCTTCTTCTTCTTCAAAAATGTTTTCTGCCCCTCGCTGCCTTCTACTTCTGTATGTGACACCTAGAAATCTATTGTCTTCACCTCTCATGAACAGCAAATTCCCTCTTCAAGCTGGCAGGAAAGAGGGCTCTGATACCACTGAAATGTCCTCACTAAATTTTTTTGGAATTTTCTCTTCTTTTGTTTGGTTCACCAATATAGGCGTTTCGTCAAACAGTTTGATATGGTGATGAGTATGTTTATTTTTCTGATATAGCAACTCTTCACAAATGACTTGCTGCCTTTGAAGTGTATTTAATCTCACAAAACATGCCAAAAGAATTACAGAGTATGCACTCTGTAACTTATTCACTAGAATATGAGCAGTGACGATACATTTATCATTCATATAAAATATAACAGCAGACATATAAAGACAATTCTGACCTGAGTATTAAATCAATATGCCTCCTTTGTGGTAAATACAATATAGATCAGTCCCATAAACATAGACAAGCCTGTAGGAAGGAGTTTGTGTAGCAGCTGATAAGTAAATGAGCCACGACCCTCCTTATAGCCAGCTTGACCCCAGGAAAGAAATACTCAGTCATGCCCACAGAGAACTCGCCCACTATTCACGAACTCAGCTCTCCCTCTTCAGATTCAGCCCAGCAGTCACTTAAACATATAGAAGGCATGATAACAGTCACAAGGGATGCCTTTCCCCCATCAAACTCATCTCACAGTGAAGTGATATCGCTCTACCAGCAAAGAATATGATCTCCACGCAGCAATAGTTCGATCCACAGTGAGATAGCACTGCCTCCCACCAAGATGTGCGCTCAGCAATCAAAGAATACACCCAAAGTAATGTTACTCGGCCCAGTTATGAAGTTGGTCGCCCCACCAAAGAGGAATACACCCAGCACAACGATTATACCATCCAACACCCAAATTGACCACAATGAGCTCAGATTTGGCCCCAAACTCACACCAACAGTCTCCTTAATTATATTCAACCTCCTCAGCACAAAATATCCTCATACACTAGCAAAACTTGGCCTTTAAGAGTGAAACTCAGCCGCCACCAAGAAATCTCAGCCACCAAATAGAATTTCTAGACCACCATTGAAGTACAATGAAGAAACCAATGTGATCTCTTCCCCGGATGACTAGCTACGGTGGATATGTTGCACCACTGAAACCAATCTCTGAAATTATCTCCTAGGGTTTCTGTCCCAAGAGTTCCAAAGCCACAATGAGCTCTTTCAATGAGAAATTAGAAAATGTTCATGCTAGAATGAGAGAGGGCGTCCTCCTTTTTTCCTTTTATTTGTTCGTTGACTCTTTTGCAACCCTTTTACCCTTTTAATCACTTTAAGTGACGTTTCATATTCTCCTAAGTCACTTTAGGTGCTTTTTCATTTTTTCCCCCTTTTAATTATCTAATGTCATTTTGTTAGGCACTTTTCCCTTAGGACATTAAATAATTAATTAATTCCCTTCTTAAGGACTATAGCCTACGGGAATCACTTAGGCTACTACGTCCAAGTCCCATGATCACTCGGTAGGGGACATGACATGGGTCTCACAAAGACTAAAGCATAGAGAAGGTTTAACTTGTAATAGAATACAAAGCAAACACCTACCAACCAACCCAAAAATATCCCCTCTAATACATGAATTAAAGACTTTCATTAATGGGAAGCACCAGCTGTAGTAGTCATCATTAATTGTCATCGATAACCATTACATATTACATACAATTTCATTTCATGCACGGATACATTCTACTTTGTCTGAACTAAAATGAGGATATTGAAACAACCAGTACCCACCATTCAGACAATAAATTATCTACCAATCAGTTGACAACATAGATAGGAAGGCCTTGTAACTCAATGGTAAGGCAGGACTTGTTATCGCATATCAAATAATAAAGGATATGTCTCTTACAAAACCCCAGCTTATGTTTACAAAGATGTGTAGTGGACTTTCTATCGAGAAGTTCACCTGCTGATATTGGCGCATTTACCAAACTGGGAAGCAAAAAGCCTACTTAATTGTATCTACTCATTACCACAAGCCAAACTTATTCATGTCAGATTTGAAACATATGTCTAACACAATTTATCTGTATGCCTACTAACTATTGATGAACACATAAGACTTTATATTTAAGTACCTCGTGTCACCACTTAAACTCTCACCTTTGGTGCAAAGTTTTCACTAGGTGAAACTCGGAAGAGTTACCAATATCACCTAAGCAACATCTTCCCCCACTTTTGGTTGGTTTATTTCCCATCCAAAGGGGGCTTCCCTATCTTTACTAAGTCCAAGGAAATATGATGATCAGCAAGGATTATATGGACTTATTACAAATCTGGTTTATGAATTTTATAACAGATGAAAATGCAGATTTGTTTGACAAAATTCCAGATCTGATTTTAGATGCAACTAATAGTATGATAACTAGAGTTTACAGGGAAGATTCATCTTAAGAAGTGAGCTGTAAATTAAAGATCTATTTGACAGCCAAATTAAGAGTTTTCTAGGCCTCTAAAATTATGTTTTTAAGGTGTCTTTGATGGCTCAATAAACAGATTTCTTAGGGCAGAAATTTGGTCTAGTGTTAGGTGTAAATTCGTTGTGTATTACTAGAATGTTGAGGCATATTTGGAAGACAACCAATCAGCTTTGATCTCCAGATCTGAATGTATCAAAATAAGGAGTTTGTTCAATAAGTTTTTTATGGTGATTAAAGGTGATACCAGTAACTAAATTTTGCAAGAGGTATATGGAGTTGAAAAAGGATCAAAGGCTGCCCTGTAAGGAGGAAAGGGAAATTACAGCTGAAGCATACAAGTCAAAATAAGCCTCCCTTCTGCTGTTTTTTAATTTCAAATGTCTACAAATCTAAATTATTAGCATACATAAATTCCAATGGCTATCAAAACTATACTAATCATGAGAGATTATAAAAGCATACAACCAAGTTTAGAGAAATATGCATCTAAATAAAACATCTCAATGATAAGCATAGCAAAGTAGGAATGGTATTACCTAGATTGTTATCTCGTAACCATCCATCAAGTAGATATCATCCACAAAAACAGCATACGCACGTAGAAGACTTCCTCATCCAATGAAGCGCTTGAGTCATTTATCCAATAGCTCCATGAAAAAGTACAAGACAATAGCACCAAGAGTCCAATGCTCAATCCTTCAACAACCATTCAAATGAGGGGAGCCTCTTGTTTATAGAGCTTTTGGTTCAACCACCTCATAATAAAAAAAATAGTATCATGATAATCATGTTCGATGAGTCAAACTAGTAATAAAATATTCATTCCACACAAGAACTAAGGAACTAGGGTGCATACCAAGGAGATTTATCTAACAAACAATAGTAAAATATCCTCAAGGACAAGTGTGCCCTAGGGATTGGTGCAAGGTTGTTGCAACCATTCTCCAAAAACAGCATGAAGCAACCTCCAAGAAGTGCGCCCTCTAAGAATCATTTGGGACTATGTCAAAGCACAATAAAATGATCCTCAAGTAACACAAGTAGTCCACCAAGAGAAGGTGTGCCACTCCAAAAATAGAATGAGACTATGTCAATGAAATAAGCAAATAGTCTCAAAGTGACAACGCATTCATGCAAATTCGAACCATGCGAAAAAACTCCCAAAATGGAAAGAGCTCACTAGTTCCAAGTCAAACACTCTTCATCAAGGTGAAGAGATAGTGTGAACAAGACTTATTCAAAGGTGTAAGTGGGCATTCTAGTGGAGCGCACCACCTAGGTTGAAGTGCCAAGAAGATGGAGTCAATATGTGAATGGAAAAGTAGTTAGGATGAGTTTGAAAGTGGACCAATGTATGGGACGCATGCATAACTAACCCTCAAAAGTTGTGCAAGCTTAACCACCTTCTCAAGATATGTGCCAAGGACAAACAGTAGTTAACAAGTGTGGCACATGTGAGTGTGAACAAGGCCAAAAGGACACAATGAATCTCTCGTGAGGGAAACCACTAACAAATAATACTTTTTTTAATGTTTGATTGCCTCAAGATGTGTGCCAGAGGGGAGCACTACCTTCAAGTTATGTACCTTGTGAACTTCAAGTTGCATTCCCTAGTGCTTTTATCTTTCTTTCTTTTTCTTTTTTTCTTTTTTTTTACATTGCAACTTAGGGAATGAGACCTCAATTAAGGTTTAGGACCTGGTAATAAAATGGGCCAATAATGTAGCACTCAAACTTAGGTTTGGGTCTGATTAATCAGTAATGAAAATATTGCAAACCACTTTGGCATGTTCAAACATGGATAAGGTGAAATAATGAAACATGCCAAATTAGAGGTTATTTATGAAGGAAAAATTATACGAAAATGGGTGGAATGAATCATGCACCCTCTCGAAGTGCATAAATGATGTTATATAGGCGTAATATAAATTTGTCTAGGTAAAATGAAAGGGTGATGAAATAATGGATGGTGCCTAGGCAAAATGATGGTATGATAATGAAAAGGGAATGACATCCTAGGCAATAAACTAGGAAAGTACCCTACTGAGCAAGAAGATCCCAACATCTAAGAACAAGACGTGAACCCATAATCTAATGACCAAGTGAAGGCATTGACTTGAACCAATGTTAACAGAACGAAAAACGAAATCGGGCCAGTTGACCCCAAAAATGAAAAACCGGACTGGATTGGACTGGTCGACCCAAAAAATGCGAAACTGGACCGGCCCGAAAAAAAACTGGAAAAAAAAAAAAAACAGTCGACCAAAAACTACATAAAATATTCAAATTTTGGAAAAAAAAAACATATGTATTCATGTTCATCCTTATGAATCCAAACCATTTATACACAAATATGCAAAGTTTCTCATTTATATAACAAGTAAGAGTGCATATAACCAAAATAGCACCAAGTGCATTCCATCTCTGAACCAAAACACATAAACAACGAGGCTTTAAATAGCCTCTAGAGTGCAAAAAAAACTTGCTATAACAAATAAATACATATCATCAAGATAATTACTTATATTAGGATCATGATCATTAGTGTCACCCTCTAAGGCTTTGAAATAAGATAGGAAAATATTAACATGCCTAATAAGTGATTTTATTTGAGTAAAGGGTACATTTTTGCTAGGGTCATGACAGAAGAGTTCAACAATCAATGTCACCAACATCAAGGTACATAGAGGGCTTGGTGCTCTTGATTACATGTTAGTTCCATACCCTCATACATGATAGAATCCAGCAGAAACATTGCAATCCTGCCAACCTTGAAATCTTGAAAATTGTTAAGTCTGTTGAATTTTGAATGGGACCTAAAATTCTACTTTCTCCATATGAAGTCTAATGAGGTTGGAACCACTCTCAAACATCCTAAAACAATTAATGGTAATGTTAAAAAACTTAAGTAAAAGTGACAAAAGTGACATTCTCCTTTATCTTTCATTTTCATCCTTTTACTTTAAGAATTCAACATTACCATTACCCTAGGGTTAGGTAATAGGTCCCCTTCCATTAAACTTTTTTTTCTAAAACAATTTGAAATCTATGGGCCTAGATGCATCGTACAGATGTCGTACAGAACCGGCCGATTCTGTGAAAATGGTCGATTTTTGTACGGAACGAGCCGGTCTGATACAGAACCGACCAAAAACGGTTTTGATGCTCCAGTCGAACCATTTTTCTCTGCCAAACCGATCCAATTTTCATAACACTGACTGGAACATCAATAGCACAAGAGAAGAAATAGGATATTTATCCACCCATAATAGATTATGGGGTAGCACCATATGCAAAATGAAGAAGAATGGCATACAAAGGTTCCATCCTCATGCTAAGTAAAAAAATATGTTGAAGGAATAATCTGATGTATAATCTGTGAACTCTTGACCCATAATCCAAGTCCACTCATCAACATGTCATCATAACGACAAATAATATCTAAATAAATCTAGTGCGATGTATCCATTAGATGATATGACCTTGCTAATATATAAGAGCAAATGAGATAGCCCCTTCTACGACTACACACTTAATCATCTTTAGTAATCAACAATTAACTCAATCAACAATTAACTGCCAAAATGTAACTAGATCAAAAAGGTAGAGGCCATCATACTACATGAGGAATAACAACTAGCTCCAACATGGAGACATGTACTCTGGAAGAGAGTGCATGAGAACTCCAAAATTTTCAATTAGCGGCTAATAGAACTCAACATGTAATGGAGGGTAGATACATATGACGAGGCAAGACTCTCACCCCAGTAAACCAAAGGATGAAACCAAAAGCAATAAAATGCAGCTACAAACTATGATGCATGATATCAAAAATGGCTCCAGAACAAAGGTGGAGCCAAATGCTAAAAAGAAAATGCATGACAAGAAACAACTTCTCTAATCTACTACTCATTTGAGCATATTCATCCTATTCTACCACTACTTTTCTTAGCCTTGATTTCCATTAGAAAAATAAAGCTTCAACATTTGCCCATTCACAAGCACTAGCAATTCTCCTCCATCAAGATGACTAAGACAGAAAGAGTGTGTCCCGACTTTGTCTTCAATTCTATAAGAACCTAACCATAGACTATCAAATATCTTATGAATCCTGGTTACTCCTTTCGCTTATCCCACATCAGGACAAGGTCCCCTTTTTCAAATATCTTTGGTCAGTCTTTTCTATCAATTTTCCTCTAATCATCTCTTGATTTTCTATGAATTGATTTAATGCATTTCTTCGAGTTTCTTCAAATTCTACCAACCAATTGATTCTAGCTTGGATTGCCTCCTAGTATGTTATAAAACCTTGCAACAAATGATAAATTGGAATCTTTCGGTGAATTGGCAATCTAACTTCCATCTCGTACACCAACTTGAATGGACCTTTACCTGTAGCTTGTTTCCATTTGATCCTATCCACCCATAATGCATACTTTATTTTGTATCCCAACTCCTTTTGTTATCACCCACAACTTCCTTAATGATATTCATTTATTTTTTGTTCCTTGACTTAGTTAAGTCGTTTCCTTGTAGGTGTTAACCCCTAGATTTTCACCCTTGAAAATCTTGAGGGTTAAGAGCCAACATGCACTACTTAGGTTGGCATTCTAAGATTCACCCAGAGTTTAGCACTTGTGGTTAGCAGAGGTTGGTTCCCATCAGCGACAAGTATATAATCGGTACATGGTTGTTTTGCTCAGACTTAGAGTTAGCTTGTGTTCCTTTGCATTTTGAGAGAGGTATCCACATACAACAGGTGTCCCTACTTTTTAGGGGACACGATTTGAGTGGGTCATTTGACACTTTGGAGCAGTTTTGAGCATACAAGGATAGTCCTTGCATGATTATGAGCCCAATGACACTTTTTCGGGCAACATGCAAGAACTTTCTATTTTTAGCAGTTTGAACTCCACGCCCTACATTCAGATTTTGAGCACATGTTATTGATCCATGAGACATTCTGAGTCTTTTGGACCTTTTCCAGGATGATTTGTCACAGATTTCTATTTTTAGCAGGTTGAGGACCAGGGCTTGCATGTCGATTCTGATTGTGGATTCAAAATCTTTGCGAGAAATCAAATCTAACGAGTATAAGTCATGGATGCAGACAACTTTCTATTTTTAGCAGTGGACATATAGTGGTGGTCTCCTAGTCATCCCGAATGATTCTAGAAAGTTTGGGTCGGTTTCAACAAGTTTCAAATATTTGGGACCGGATGGCTATTTTTAGAAATTTCTATTTTTAGCAGTAATCGTTATCTCCAGCAGTGCCAAGTGGCAAGCTCAAATTCTGACATGTGGCAGAGTATCAAGGTGATGTGGCATCTACATGGCATCATGGACCAAGGGCACATTTTCCAAGGATTATGCATTAAATGAGGATTAATTAAGCCAAAGAGTGGTGCATGGGTGAGGTGGCATTTCCCAGGAGAAAGTTTAGCCATACAAGGCCAACTTTTCTCACTAACTTGTCGTCGCTTTCCATATTCTCACTTTCCATGCATCAGTTTCTCAAAATTCACCTTAAATTGCTTTTAAACGCAAAATTCCTAAAAAATAGGGTGAATTTCCCTTTAGCTCATAACTCCCTCATCCCTTGGCCAAATTTAGCAATCTAACATGCATTGGAAAACTAAAAATATCCTCCATGCATCTTAGCCATTATTAAACACCATAACACATTGTTTTATCTTCACTCAGTCATTCTCTTTCCTCAAGTGCACCTCCTTCCTTCTCTTCTCTATTCACATGTGTAGCGCATTAATGGAGCAAACTCTCTCTCTCTCTCCTTGCATGCATGTCCTATATATATTTCCCTATACCTATTCCTAGCCATTCTATTTCACATCTACGCCTTTATTATCCTCACTCCTAGTCTCATGTGCATGCATTCTTCCTTCTCCCACTTGTGCTTTTTCTTACTCATGTGCATGTATCCTCTCACTTCTAGTCTACTCCCATGCACCTATACTTCCCACTTTTAGCATCCCATGCAACCTCTTGATCTTCCCTTGGATATGCGCCCTCTAGTCCTATATATTGGATGGTTTACATGAGTTATTGGTCGGATATTGTAGCAGCTAGCATACTTTCTCTCTCTCATTCTTTAGACTAGTGACTCTTCTTTGAGCAAAGTGATCATTGTACCGGTTGTGGACTTGTCTTTTGTGGCGCAACCAACCCTCTTGCAAGCCTATTAATAAAGAAGTTTAGTGTTTGTGTTCTAACGTTTTCTTCTTGATGGTACTTTGTGAATTTTGCAATTAAATCAGTCACTTTCTTAACTGGTCATTGTGATTTTATTGATCTTTTGAATAGTTTTCTGTTCTATTTCTCTTCTATATTCTTTGTGCTAACCCTGCAGGATCCCTCCAAGCAAACAACACTATTTTCCCACGTTTTGGACAGAATTAACATGCTGTCCAAGACATTACAGCTGCTGATTTTTGTCTTGTTTTTGCAGAAAATCAGACATAGGACAGCAGCAAACCATCATATGGACTCCCCCCTGAAGCTGGAAAGCACCAGCCCAAACGGAGAGGGGTCTAGCCCGAGATAATTTGGGGCTTTTTATCCCTTTAATTAGCCAAGTTTTCATCGATGTTATAACAGGTTTATCAGCTCAATTGGAGGGTGGAAATTTGTGCTAACGGTAGGTAATATGGATGAATGGTATAGGACAATGTCATAATTGAAGCAAAAGGTTGACAAAGTTGTGGAACTAAATGCCTTAGCATTGTCATTCGTAATTTTGGACGGGGCACCAAACCTTGTAATTATTTTATCTTCTAGAAACCCATGGCTACTTCAGTTGCCCCCTTGTAGGTATTACGTCAACCCACCTAGTGAAATACATTGTGGCTGTCAATATCCATCGAAATCCATTACTAGAGTTGCCCTTAAATTCACTGATGAAATCTACACCCCATTGTTGAAAAAGAACCTCCACTACAATTGGTTGTAAAGGCAATGCTAGTAAATGTTGCCTACCTGTGGAAAATCGGTATTCTTGACAAGTCATGATGAAACGATGAACATCCAAAAACAACATTGGCCAATAATACCCCGCTCTCAATATCTTATGCGTTGTAGCGCAAGTTGCATAATGACCACCACAATACCTAGAATGTAACTCTTCCATAAGCCTCTTTGATTCTTCTTCGTTTACACACTTGAGTGCTAGTGCATCAGGATTTCTCCAAACTAGAACACCCTAAATGAGACAATACTTTGTAGCTTCCAATCTCAATGCTCTCCTCCAATAATCAATCAAGTGATCTGGACATGAAAATTTCTTCAAAAAGTAGACAATGTCTGAGTACCTACTCGGAACAAGAACACTTAATAGCATTTATGTAATGATTTCCAAGTTCAAACATGCAATTAATACCTCTTAAGGACACTAGACAGAGTAAATTGCAGTGGCTGTTATAAAATTGCAGCAATGAACAGTGATACAACAGCAGAAAAAGATTTACAACAGCAGCAATTATTAAGGTTCAGAATTGCAACAATTGACCATGAAAACTTAGCATTTATCCACTAGAACAATATCCAATTGTTTAATGCAATTTCTGAATGTGTTAGGCCATCTTTACAAGAGTGTATGTGGCAAAGAAGAGTGTTATCAGGTGGCTGTAGAAAACGTTTGTAACAGCAGCAAGTTTATTAGCAAGTCAGCCAATGAGACAGCTTAAGAGACTTGAAAGAAAGTGTTTGTTGATCAATTCACCATGAGAGAGCTTTAAAACCAGTGCCTTTGAGGGATTATGGAGTCTTATAACAGCAAATGTAACTAAACTTGGAGCTTGATCTAGTTGCAACCAAGAGGTAGGACTCAAACTCTAAGGTGCTAGCACATTAGGGCCTTAGGGCTTGAATCTTGAGGAGAAGTATTTCTAGGGTGCAAGCACATTAGGGCCTTAGGGCTTGAATCTTAAGGAAAAGTATTTCTAGGGTGCAAGCACATTTGGGCCCTAGACACCATTTCTCCCTTCTTGTAGCTTCAACTAGGTCAAAATCAAAAGTCTAGGGTTAAAATCCTAAATTGCTAGCACTTTAGGGCCTTAGGAGTCTAACCCTAGCAAGGATTCCTTCACAAATTTTGGACAAAATTAACCCTGTGAGGAGGAAGCACTTATGCTCCTCTCTTAGGATTTCACCAAGCAAGGTGTCTAGCATGAAAAAGTAAATTTACCATGAAACATTAATAGCGTGAGAATGAAATTGCAGAAAATTCACCTACTTCACCAAGAAACCATGAGATAAAACCCTAATTGCAGAAAATTCCCTCCAAAATCAGCAAAGAGCATCCACAATTGACCTCCCAAACATAGCGCATGAGTGTAGAAGAGCTAGATAGCCCAATAGGGCAAAATTTCAGAAGTAATCTCTCACAAAGGTGAAGAAAATGTGATGATAAAATGAAATGTGAGGGTGGCCTATTTATATGAGCCCACCCTAGCACAATTTGTCCACATAATTTGTCAATGACACAAAAAAAGTGGGGCCGACCCCTTAATTTGCCTCTACATAATGCCAAAAATGAAAAATACATCAAATAAAACCCTAAAAGGGTGACGTCAAACTAGGAGAGGGTGACGTCATGCCCCTAAAGTGAAACGTTCAGCCTCCAAAGGCCATGTGGCATGCTCCAAAGGCCATGTGGCCTCACCCTCCAGCCATGCCAATCATCTCCAGAACCACTCCATCCATCAAACCTTAGCCCCCAAAGGTGATGTCAAGGCCGGAGGGTGACGTTATAGGCCTCCAAAGGCCACGTCCAAGTGCAAGAGAAGTGTGATCTCGTCCCTGAGTGATGCCAAGGTGCCTCCAAAGGCAACGTACTCCATCCACTGTGCACAAGAGCTACGGGATACTCTACCCATCATGTGGGCTTCCAACCCATATGAGTGGCAAAATGACCAGAACTGCTCAAACCAAGCCCATTTGTCCATCGTCCTAAGGTTCTGAGAAAGTGAGAGACATTGTTTGAGGGTGGTGAGTCACTTGGATGACCCATTGCTCTCCATCACAGGTGCCAAAGTCCTTGCATTCCCCACAAAAGAGGATGTGGGGAAATGCCCCCCTTGGAGTACCCATGACTTGGGAGCACAGGGAGCACATCCCCTACCTCAAGAATGCGTCCTCATGTAACTCTGTATTATTCTAGGATCACCCTAGATGGAAACATTAGGTACCTTCACCCTAGACATGAAGAAGAGATGCTTCCTATTTTCCCATAATCAAAAGAAGATAATATTGTACAATCACAATGAAATCCCACACCGAAATATTTTCATCTAGGGATATAAAAGATGTATCAAATGGGGTCACTCGTGACTCAACACAATCAAGCATCCAACAGAAGAAAAAAAATTCCAAGATTTGACAAAAAAAGATAGGGAAATTTATCATTTAAACGTTCAAAATGACACCTTGCTTATAGAGGTTAAAAATTAAAAAGTTGGAAAAACCGAAAATGGAGGTAGTGGTACAAATTGTCAACAATTAAACATCAATTGACCCAATTGAATCAGGTATACTTTTAGATCCTAAAATACAAACTATGAATATAAAAGCATTAGCAAATTCAATCCAGGATAAAAGTCAAGTGTCGTCATTAATGGAATATCAATGATAGACATAACAATGAAAGTTTTTGACAAAGATATAAAGCCTCAAGTGTTCAAGAGAATACTAAACCCACGATCAAGAAGAATCATGGTACAAGAATGTCATATAGAGATCCTAATCAAAGCAGTCATCCCGTGAACCGATCAACTTATCAACATTGTTCTAAACAAGGACTATATTATATCAAGTTTATGAAGAATCTCAATTCCAAAGCCACTGAGTCTCAATATAAAAGTCACCCTCAAAATTGCAATCCAAGATGTTTTGTCCAAGAAACCTATAAACAAGCATTCTCAAAGAAAATCGACCTAGAATGGATCAATCTATCTATAATACAACTAAATTGTTTACAGCTTTGAAAATCTTTTCGTTGGATTTCATCAACTGCTTAGAGCATGAAGCATTTCAAGTTGTGACATGCAATATGAATAATTTTATACAACTATACAATATAAATAAACCTAGTTGTATAAATTAATCCCTAAAAGTTACGACCATTTGCCGTGACACACCTCTTCAAACACTATATATAGACATAACCATATTCAATTGTAATCATAATTGATATATGTGTGTGTGTCTGTCTATTGATCCTTATGGATTATTTAGACCTTGTGTCTTTATAATTGAGATGCCTTTGCATAACAATCATCAGTGTTGTTACATAGTCCCCTCTTCTAAGTTCTAATTTGATCTCTCAAAGCTAGCTCCAAACAAGACTATCTCTGAGAAGGGAACCTTCTCAACCGTGGGCACCACGAGTCATCGTGCTTGAATTTGATTGTTTATCTTTAGTTGTGTGTACTAGTAGATGCTCTTGTTTCATTACATTCTTGGAGATAGCTTGCCAAGTTTTGTTTCTGAAAAAGGAGAGCATTTCACAGGTTCGTGATGTAGGATGCAAACCCTCTCTCATTTTTTTATGTTTTTGTTCCCTCTACAACATGTGTTGCTTTATTTACTTCTTTCAATGTAAAACTCTCACCCACCTAGGTGTTAAAAACCAGATCTGATTTATATTCTCTAGCAATCTTTTATGCCCAGAATTTTAGTTAACCCAGTAATTAAATCTAAAATTGTTGAACAAAAATACACTGGTATTTTAACATAAATATGCAGCGGAACAGCAAGAAAAAAAATCAGTCATACACAGCAGAAAATTAGTCACACATTACACAATTTTTTACCCTGGAAACCCAACTTGGGAAAACCAGCAATCCTCAACCCCTCTAGAAAACTCGACCCATTGGAACCCCAATCTGCTCAGCCTTCCTCTATCACCCTTTGTACGGTTGTTGTACAGATGTCTGTGCCAGCCCTTTACACAAGCGACTACTATGGATTTCAACCCTCTGGAATTCAGCTAAGTCGGCCTCCACTCGATTTCCCTTTACCTGATTTTTTTGTTGTAACACTTCTTTCTCCTCAGCGTTGAGTCTCTCACTCTTCAATTGAGAAAATCACTCTCTCAATGACTGTCAACTGAATGTGTGTCTTTCTCCTCTCCTTTGGATTTATTTTATAACATTTCATTGACCAAAACCCTAACCCCTAATCTCCAAAGTGATGGATGGCTAGGGTTAAATCCTAAGCCTCACTTGAGAACAATGGTCAAGATTAGACCTAAGTCACTTAACCTTAGTCAATAGCCAATATTAATTAATTAAATTAATTAATGTGCTACATAAAAGTCACTTACTTAATAAATTAAGCAAGTACCTAGAGAGGCTTTGGACATCTTTTGCATGCTTGACACCTAACCTATGTTAAAGCACCTATCCGAGCTATAATCATCAACACTCCCTCCTAGTGAGGAAGCTATTATGCACCATGCCCAGCTTATCCTTGAAGAAAACAAACTTGCCCTTTATCAAGGGCTTGGTGAGAATATCTGCAACCTGCTCATCCATGGAGATATAATGAAGCTTCATTGATTCCCTCTGAACTATGTCCCTAATGAAGTGATACTCGATCTCTATATGTTTGGACCTATCGTGAAACACTGGATTCTCTGAGAGTTTTCTGCAACTCTGATTATTGCAATGGATCACTGTCGACTCCAACTCTTGACCAAATAAACCTATGAACATCTTGCGAAGCCAGATGGATTTACAACTCGCTAGATTTGCTTCCATGTACTCAGCCTCAGCTGAACTAAGTTCCACTGACTTCTGCTTCCTGCTAAACCATGAAATCATTGTTGATCCCAAGTTGAAGCAGCACCCTAAGGTGCTTTTCTTGTCCAATGCACTCCCAGCCCAATTTAAGTTTGTATATCCCTATAACTACACTCCACTACTCTTGACATATCTCATCCCATACTCCATTGTACCTCGTAAGTACCTGAGCACATGCTTCGTTGCAACCCAACGCACCCTCCTCAGCTCCACCATACACTGGCTTAGGGTATTCACAGCAAAGCATATATTTGGCCTAGTGTTGACCAGATACATCAAGGAACCAATCGACTGCCTATACAATGTAGGATCAACCAATTGACTCTGAAGCATTTAGCTTCTTCAAATTGGTTATCATGGATGTAGACATATGCCTGCAATCCACCATCCTGAATCTCTTCAGGATATCAACTGCATATTTTCCATGTTCCAGGAAAATCTCACCTGTCTGATGCCACACCTCCAATCCCAAAAAGTAGTGCATCATGCCAATGTCCTTCATCTCGAACTTTGTAGCTAAATCTCGCTTGCACATCTCAATGAGCTTCTCTGACCCTGTAAGGAATAAGTCATCTACATAAAGTACCAATATGAGTGGATCATCGCCAACAAGTGTGTAATACAGGTTGGGATCTGCCTCACTCTTGGTGAAGCCCATGCCTAGCAGATACCCATCAATCCTTGAGTACCATGCCCTCGATGACTGCTTGAGTCCATATAATGCTTTCTTCAA
Organism: Picea engelmannii; assembly: GCA_009831015.1. Taxonomy (NCBI): domain Eukaryota; kingdom Viridiplantae; phylum Streptophyta; class Pinopsida; order Pinales; family Pinaceae; genus Picea; species Picea engelmannii. The sequence continues at coordinate 304,136 of ML788365.1, forward strand.
TCTGCATACATGAGAATCTCTCCCATGCTCCTCAAAGCCCTGAAGCTGCTCAATGTACACCTCTTCTTCGATCACTCCATTGAGAAAGGTTTCCTTCACGTCTATCTGATGTATCCTCCACCCCATCTCTAAAGCAATAGATATAAGAGCCCTGATAGAAGTATACCGAACTGGAGCAAATATCTCCTCATAGTCCACTCCCCCCTTTGGGAGAACCCTCTCACCACGAACCTCGCCTTGTAATTTTCAATATTGCCATCCCTGGTATGCTTAATCTTAAAGATCCATTGCAAGCTCACCATTGATTTCCCCTCTAACCTCGGCACAATGTCCCACACATCATTCTTCATGATGGATGCATACTCCTCCATCATGGCATCTCTCCAAACCTAGTTGCATGTTGCCTCCTCAAAACTAGTAGGCTCAGAATCGATGAAGTCACTCATGAGCGTCATGTAACTAGGAAACTGTCTCGGTGGTCTACTCTCACTAAAAGTACTCCTAGGAGCCTCCACATGCTCCTGAGCATCTCTTAGTATCTACCCGAGCCATTTTGTCCTCCTCCTGACAGAAGTAGGACTCTCCAACTCCTTATATGAAGATCGAATCCCTGCTAGTGGTGGTGTTGGTCTCTCCTCAATCTTCGGAGCCTTTCGCTCCTTATCCTCTGTCGCTACTGGAAGAGATACATGTGACTTCCTAAAGGCTCTACTCTCCTCAAATCTTACATCCCCGCTCTTCACAGTCTTCCTCTGTGATGGAATGTACACCCAATATGCCTTTGAAGTCTCATTGTATCCCACAAAGATGCCCTTCTGTGTTGAGGGCACCATCTTCGTCCTCTTCTCTGAAGGTACATGAATATATACTGAACACCCGAACATGCAAAAATGCCCAACTTCTGGTTTAACTCTTGTGAATGCCTCCTTAGTGGTCTTGTCCTCCAAGACCTTGTGAGGATTCCTATTCTAAATATAAATTATCGTGTTGCATGCCTATGCCCAAAGGAACATGTGTAGATCTTGATCATGGATCATTGCCTTGACAGCTCCAACTATGGCACTGTTCTTCCTCTCTACCACCCCATTCTGTTGTGGGTTGTATGGAACTATTAGTTCCTTCTTAATTCATGCCTCCTTGCATAAATTCTTGAAGTCGTTGGAGGTATACACACCCCCATTGTCTAACCTCAAAACTCTGACGTTCCTCCACGTCTAATTCTCCACGAGAGCCTTAAACACCCGAAACTGACTGACGACCTCATTCTTGGTCTTCATGAAGTAGATCCACGTTCTCGTAGAGAAATCATCAATGAAGGTTAAATAGTAGTTATAACCACTCAAGATGCCACTGACATAGGACCACATACGTCTGAATGCACTAAATCCAATATCCCCTTGGACCTGCTATCACTGTTAGGAAAGGTCATCTTGGCACACTTGTGAAGTGCACATCCCTTGCACACACCATGTTGCTCTACACTAAACACTGGAAGACCAGTGACAATCTCCCTCCATATCCGTAAAGCCTTGTGGTGCAAGTGACCCATCCTCCTATGCCATAACTCACACAAGTTGTCTTTGTCACTATCATGAACTAGGGAATGTACAGGTTGAGCCTTCAGCAACTACAACCAGGCACCCATGGCTATGGTACCAAAAAGACAAGACACCAACGAGAACTCCTTCTTGAACTTGGTGGCAAACTCACTCACCTGTGTATCTATTGATGCTACAACATGTGCCTTATTCTTGCCCTTCTTATTCAGACACTAACATGCACAATGGCCAAACTTATGACATGCAAAGCATTTAATCTTGCTCATATCGTTCTTCTTTCCATCCTAAGAGGTGGCCTCTCCACTAGTATTCTTCTTGGTCTTCCCTTTGTCCTTCCTTGCATGACTTGCAAGGGCAAGATTCTCATCGTCATCACCCTTGCGCTGGCCTCCATACAGATATTCCTCCCGAATCTCCTCCTGGATGAAAACATCCCACAATCTTTCGCAATCATGAAGTTTTTCTCATGCCACAATGCCTTTGACAAAGGGAGCCCATGGCTTAGTAAATCCATCCATGGCCATCCTCACCAACTCTTGTTCTGACACTGCCTCCCCAACTGCTACCAACTCATAATGAACCTGTGTGATCCTGTTGAGCTAAGAAGCTACTGTATATGATCTAAACATCTTGGTGCCCTTGAGTTTCTCTCTCAGCACCATCTTCCTATCCTAGTTATCACTCTGATATATTTTTGGCAGAGCCTTCCACATATCGTTGCTTGTCTTCTTTCCAGATAGATGAGGAATCACATGACCCTTTACTGAAACCAGAATAATCCTCTTGGCTTTCACATCCTTTTTGTTATGGTCGGCCAGTTGGGTAGCATCAATAGGAGGGGCAAATTTTTTATCTACAAACTCCCAAATGCCATTCTCGATAAGCACCAATGTTATCCTTTCCTTCCAAGGATTGTAGTTGGATGCACCCTCCAACCAGTCTTCAAATCTCAATCCAGTTGCAGACATACCCCTATTCAAAACACTCTGACCAAATAATAATAAATTGTTGGAAAGTAATTTGTTGTAAACCTATGACAAATCTGACCTACTCCTTCAGAGTTTATTGCTTTGATACCATGTTAAAAACCCACAAATACTTAATCTGATTTATATTCTCTAGCAATCTTTTATACCTAGAATTTTAATTAACCTAGGAATTAAATCTGAAATTGTTGAACAGAAATACAGTGGTATTTTAACATAAATATGCAGTGGAACAGCAAGTAAAAAAATCATTCATACACAATAGAAAATCAGTCACACATTACACAAGTTTTTAGCCTGGAAACTGAAATATCCCTCATCCAGTTGATCTGGATATCTATTGTTGAACTACGGTTTTGGCTACTGAATCTGATACTCTAGGGGTTTATGAATGCGTTTGAGTTACTGTGTGACGATGTTGGGTGACTTTTGCATGTGTGTTCCAGTTTATTATGTGTTTTAGCACTATAAGACAATGCATGCGAAATAAGGACAACACAACTCACTGATATATATATATATATATATATATATATATATAGATCTCATGGATCGTCACTTGAATACAAAATAACAGATACGAAATACCCATGACCAAAAGAATGGGTGTTGGTCTGCGCATGCATGCATGAATCGGCAAAAAGCAGTCTGGCAGCTCACGGTAACTGTTGTAGAATATGGAAACCTCGCCCTGATGGCGATACTCATCAGAATGTGTTGGAAACTGTCTCAAAAGATGCGCCTAGCCTCTAAACTGATCCTAATGATTATCGAACTGAAGATCCGACCTCTGGAGCTACGGATCTCACCCCCTGGGGGTTTGCACACCTCCTGGGCTCAATGCGTGCACCCTAGTGATTCCACTGGCGGAATCTGACGATGTATAGCTCAAAACAATCGTCCTGGTCTCCTCTGTAATGGGTCGGAATGAATTCCTCAGATCTGTCCCGAAATGTTTCCTAGAAGCCCAAATGTGCTTCCTCTAGAGTTGTGCCCTAAATGTTTGTTTTCCACTTTTCGGAAGACTCCACCGTCAGAAACTTACAACAAATGCCTCAATAGGTGCACCCTAGCTAGCTCTCTAATGGGTCGAAAGGAATCGGCCAAATCTGAACTGTCACAACCGACCACACAAACCCTCTCTCAAACACTTGCGCCCTCACTGGCTGGGTTGCGCAATCACTGAACTGGACACTG
>ML788365.1:338883-359409 GCA_009831015.1 Picea engelmannii
CCAACCCATTTCATTGTTGGACGAGACGATCGTTTTGAGCTACATAGCGGCAGATTCCGACGGTGGAATCCATTGGGGTGCATTCAGTGCCCAAGGAGGGGCGCAAACCCCCCAGGGGCTCAGATCTGGTGCCGTGGAGGTCCATTATGAGATCCGTCAGACATTATTTCCAGTGCAGAGGCCAAGGCGCATTGATTGGAGTAGTTTCGAGTTCATTCTGACGGTGGAGTTTTGAGATCGAGTTTTCCAGCTGATAGCGGTCACCGTGCTCATCCGGGATCGTTCATTTTGGTCTTCCTATCCGTGCATGCAGCAGATCTGCTGTCTTCTTGCGGTCACGAGTATTTCCTTTGTATTTGATTGAATTCCAGTACAGATCCATGAGATCTGACTGACGTTTAGTCTCTATATTTCAGTAGGCGATTTGTATTCCCATGCATGCACTATCATTATTCTTAATATTGAGCAGATGCCATTCTATGCTATTACATGCGTCATTTTATGATTGTTAGACCTTTATTATACAACATGCAACTATAATAACCTACATGCAACCATAATAACTGACATGCAAACACATTAACCAACGAACATCTTCATCAACCACTAAAACGCATCCAGAAACCCCTAGTGTATCAGATCTGCGCGCTGGAGCAGTAGAACAGTAGCAAATATCCTGATCATCCGGATCAGGGATATTTCATCGTTCTAGTATTTATTGGTGAAGTGACATTACTTTTATTGTTATTTTGTAAACATTGACTTCGTCAACATTTACTTTCAAATTGCTTATATTGAACATTTGATGGTCTCTATATGAAGTACTAACCCATTGAAAAGCTTGCACGTATCAGTTTGTTGTTGTTTTGTTCCAGGCAGGATACTTTCCTTGGGGGTTTACTTTAAATTGGCCTTTGGCCGGATTATCTGTTCTGGTGGTGATCTGTGAAGGGGGAAGCTTGTCATTATCTGATTATCCTTTAGCCTCTTCAAAACCCCAAGTCACTGGGGACGTCTCCCCTGGGCCACACCTCCCTAAAGAGAAAGAACCTTCCCATCGTGGTGACATTGGGTGGCATAGGTTCCTGTTACGCCAGTTTGGCCCTGTACTTTATAGCCTTTTATCCTAGCTACAAACTGTGCGATAACAGGCATAACATATTATCAAAAGGAATAGTTACAACAAATTACCAAACAAATGATGAATTTAAGTCAACTTTTTAATGACTTCTAAAAATACCATACAATGTCACCAGTATCACTAATAAGGCTCAGAATTCCAGTGACTTAAACGAGGTCTTCTTCAAAAGAATACTAAGGTGAACTTTTACTCCTTTTCAGTAATTAACATTAAGTAAAATTCTTTATAGGCATCCACAGATTTCTCAGTTTCCAAACTTCATCTAAAATTAACTTAGGCATTAAATTCATAGTCAATCACACTTCCCCTGCATCGAAGACCATGGATTATCCACAGGATGCTAGTCTTGAATCCTCAGCTCTCTCTTTGATGAAGTTCACAAGAACCTTGACAAAATTTGCTTTTACTAGGATGGAAGAGTTTCCAAATGAGTACAAGTACAGATACTGGACAGAGGAAACATGCCATACATAGCAATGCTCATCTGTATTGAGTTGTCCTTGAAGTCTTTTCTAACTAGAAAGCAGGTTATACAAGAAAGTGACAATGAGTGAGCTAGCTCCTCATCTTCTGCAGTGACTTGTCTATGCACAAGGAAAAAATGAAGGTACTCCTTTTGAGCATGCGAATAAAACAATTGATACTAATTCACGCCAAGAATTTAGATGTTTGAAATGGCCTGAAAATTTTGTAAACCTCATATCAAATGTGACCGCAGTCTGAAATAGAAAACATAGATATTCATTGTTTTGTAGTTTTGCAATTGGTGTTTTACAAATACATGTAATTCTTCGGTCAAAAATAAAAGTTTCATATTTTATAATCACTAAAACAATATCATACTAATGTTAGTACATCAAACACAGACCAAAATTTTTCTATTTCATATTACCTTACAAGGTGACTCTAATGGATGTCACTTCCCACTTAAGTTAATTAGGTGATTTTTCATTTTATGTTGTAGTACTTCATAGTCCTGTCCATCCATAGGCAATGCAGGCAGATGCATAAATATAAATGCTGATGAAAAAATTTAGTTTGCTTTAAAATATTTGTCCAAGAAAACCTTTCTTTAATTCATATTTTTCCAACAGCAGTATATTTCAAGCACTTTCTGAAACTGGGATTATACTAACCAAGTGTTTCCTGTTCAGGCAGATGCATAAATATAAATGCTTATGAAAAAATTTAGTTTGCTCTAAAATATTTGTCCAAGAAAACTTTTCTTTAATTCATATTTTTCCAACAGGAATATATTTCAAGCACCTAACGAAACTGGGATTATACTAACCAAGTGTTTCCTGTTCATATGGTATTTTGGCTTTTGCCAGAGTCTCCACAAATAGCAGAGCTAGCTCAGCACCACATGTAACCTGCTAACTCTCAAATGTCACTATGCATGCCAACAATAAGCAATATATAGAGCTTGGCAAATTATAAGATCAAAATTGACATACTGTAAAATCTAAATGCATCATGTCATCTAATTCAAAGGACAAAAAGTTAAAAACTAATCTAAATGCATTACTGCAAAATTAAATAACATTTCTGCCATCCATGTATTACAGTGAAATTGAATAACATTTCTGCCATCCATATATTTGAAAGGGCCAACAAAAGAAGCATATTGAAGTGCAACATGAGCTTCACAGACAAATTAGTAAGAAATTATAGGCATCTTGTATGGAGAAATATAGCTCGGACAGGGACTTCTGCACAGGTTCAATGTGAACGTGCCAGAAGTAGTTCGAGTTATTGCGAAAAGCACTTCTATTTTGTAATTCACTTTAGTAAAAGTGAAAAGTCTTATATTTAGCTGTTCAGTCTAATAAAGTGTATTTCATGTATTATGACTTAGACTAGGATTAATCTCAACCGTAGATCTCACTAAGAGATTAGGGTTTTGGTAGATTAGAGTTTCAGCTAAAAATATAAAGACGGGTCAAGATAGAGGGTTCACACACAGTTGAATAGTGGAGCAAAGGAGCAACTAGGAGAGAGAGAAAGCAAGGAGAATTGGAGAAAGAGGCAGTTGTACAGTAGGAAGAGTTCCTACAGGGAAAACATACAGCAGCAAAGGTTGTACAACTGCAATCATACGAAATTCGTGTAGTCATACGAATCCATACAATATAGTCCATACAACTGCACAGCAAGATGTACAGTCGTACAACCAGCCATACAAGGAACGAGGGAGAGACAGAGCAGGGCAATTTAGGAAAAAGGCAGCGTTGCAGAGGCCCTACAGTACAGCCATACCATAGAAGGTCGTACAGTACAACAACAGGCTATACAGATACATACGGCAGGTCCATACTGCAGACATACAATCCGTACAGCAGTCATACAACCATACAGCAGTTTTCTGTTGTTTCCTATTTTTACAGCAGGTCGTACCTCTCTCACGCAGATCATACAGCTCAGTTTCAGTGTGATTTTGTTTACCATGCAGCTGTTGGGTTTAACTTGAAGGTGTTTTTAAATTCTATGTGCACATGGTTTGTATAAGTATCGACTGTCATCTATATTTTCCATCCATTAGAAACACAGACCATAAATGCAGTCACTTAAGAAAATAAATACATCACTAACATTCTTCTACTAGTTATTCTAGATTTTGCAACTTAACATATTACTAAAACAAGAGTAAACATGGGATTACAATTACATTAACATGTAACATGGAACATACTGTTTAAGAAGGCAACGATGAATAAAAAGCTCAAAAAGATCATCTAAATGAAATATGCCCATATACCAAAAGAACGAGAAGAAAGATGACCTGTCCATGTCTAAGCTGGATGGTGGCACCTGACTGTAATATATCCAAGGCCTCCAAATATTTCTGAGCAGCCATATATCTGTTTATCAAATAACGATTTATCAGCATTGGGTGCACAAAATCAAAAACAACACTTCAGACTAAATCAGAAAGTATTACTCGGAGATTTCTTTGACAAAGAAAAACAGACACATATCAAATATTGCAGCACTTAGTCTAGACACTTAGTTCTAATTATATGCATTTTGACTCAACAAAACAGAAGGAAAATTGTAGTAATTATTTTCTTTCAAATCATAGGTATGTGAAGCTAATGCAAGAAAAATGCATAAATATGATTTAAGACAAATGGAAATGTAATGTTCCCAAGCCAATATGACAGGAACATCACGGTTTTGGTGCATTTTTAAACTTTTACTGAGTGTGGTATTTCGTCAAACACTTTGCTGATTTTCTTGTTTGTATGTGTTTACTTGCAGGTTGACCTCTTGATTTCGGCCTTAGAGTTTATGTTCAATAATCACACATAGATCTGAAGATACAATCAATGAAAGTACAAGATACACCAAATATGGAACCAATAGCAAGATCTGACCTTTATTAATATAATGACCAAGATCCTTATACAAGAGTCAGGCCGATCTGGAATGCTCAACAGATGGCTCCAATAACACAATAGAAGCTGCTACAAAATGCTCCAATAGAAGACTACAAGCCTCCAAAGGCTGAATCCTCGATGAAGACCAATGCAAGAATAGATCTGAGCCGTATGAAGTGCCAAACCCCCAAGCTAGAAGATGCCATGCCCTGCTGGAACACTGAATAGCCTCAACAATTTGGCCCTACTGTCAAAGATGTCCAAACTCTCCGATGAATATGCGAAACTGTAGATCGGGCAAATGCAAGAACAACCTAGGTGCTCAAATCTCCAAGATCCCTCTCAAACTCATGGATCTAGCCTCCCTACAAGGAATGTTGCGCCCCCCTAGATGCCTGAAACCCTAGATAATTCGGCCTAGCTGAAGAAGCCTCCAAATGAGTCCAATGAAGATGCCGAACTGTAGATCTAGATGTGCAGAGTCCCCTCCTGAAATATCAAACCGAAATACCAAGGAATGCTCCTCCAAATGTTGAATCCTCAAGTGGAGTTGCGCCCTCCTGAAAACTTTCAAACCCTACAATTTCGGCCCTAATGAAGGAGGCCTCCAAATGCCCTGAAACTCGCTAAAAAGGTAGATCAGAACACTGCAAGTCACTAGGTGAAGTCTCAGGGTCAAATCTGAAGTATAACCCCTTCAAACTGAATAGATCTGAATCTCAAAAATGCCCTCCTTCTCTCCAATTCGCCCCAATGCTCTAGGGAATCATCTGGACCATAAAACTCTCCCAAAAGGCACTAGAAATCATGGCCAAGACCCTGCAATCAAAACCCMGGTGCTAGAATCTCCAAAAGCCCTGCCAATCACCGGGAACGAACTTCCCTCAATAAATGGTGCGCCCCCCTTGCTGGAAACCCCCAATGGTGCACCCTCCTCCTCTTCCTGTGCCTGTGGCTGGTGTAGAACCCTCCTGCACTGAGTAGATCTGAACTAGAATGGTGTGGGGGAGTATTGCATCCCCGAGACCAAGCTTGGGACAAGCTAGGTGGAATCTTTCACCATCGAATCGTCCTCTAGGGTTTGTTAAGTCAAAACCCTCAAAACCCCCAAGGTATGGGCTCACTAGCTAGAAGCCAAATATCAAAAGATAATCATACATGAATGAATGAGAGAATAGAGGCCATTGCCTCTTCTTTATACTTCCTGCATCCCCTTGTCTCTCCAAAGTGACTTTTCTTTTTTAATTATTAATTAATTAATTAAATCACTTTAATTAATTAATTACCCTTTTTACCTCTGAAAAGCGCCTTATCTCTCCTCGTGGCTTCCCTGGCCACTGAAAGTCACTTCTCACCATCCTATCATGTAGTGTTGCTCCTCCCGATTCCAATGAGCTATTACATTGAGAGGTTCCTCCAAGTATTGTGCCCAAAATGACCTCTTCAGTGAATTTAATTGATTTATAGCTCAAAATACTCAAAATCATGGAAATCATTGGAATGCAACGGAACCAAAGCCAATCCATGTGGAATGGATCATAATGATGAAATAGGATGAGTGATGCAAGCTGGACCCCAAAATATCCCTCAATAGCTCCTGTACTTGCTATAATCTCCAACTGGCTACTCTGGTCACCATAACCCTCTGTAATGTAATGATGTCCTAGAGTGGGGACATTACAGTCCTCCCTACTAGAATATTGCTTGTCCTCAAGCAATAACCAAATCCCTCCAAGTATAATACCAGGATCCCATGTCCACCTATGGCACACACAATAGACCCCATCCAAAGATGAACTATCCCGCACTCTGCCCCCTGGGTCCCATATCAAGACATGAGCTGCAATCCCCTAGGAAGCAAAATCCTGAAATATATCAACACTGTGAAACTCATGCACATGACACATGGCCTCATCTCGGAATGAGTCCACCCTCCAAGATACTACCAAGATCAACACGGCCTCCATCAACTGCAAACGTTGATGCCATAATGAGGTACTACAAGACCTCCATGAGACACCCTCAAGTGATGTGCTCTCCTCAACACTAAAGCTCAATGGAAAGTTAGAACAACTTTCCCCTGCAAAGGTCCACTTGCCCTTGTCAGTCGATGAAATGCTCAACCCTGTAATCCCTGGGTCCCATGCTAATCTTTGTCGAAGGTCACCATGCTGGCACTGCACTATGTTGACCATGCTTGTCTGCACCCTATATATATACAGGATCCTCCACTCCTGGATCCTCAAGCTGAAATAGCTGTGGCAATTGGACCTGCTGTCCAGAAGTTGCATATGCAAAAACATCTCTGTGGAAGTAATACCTGCCCAACCATCTCCATGCTCGATCATGATGATCAAGAGTGACAAGTTGCCTCGCTCCATAGGACAAGTCCCTGCAGGCCCACTCCAAACCAACTCATGCTGGAGTATGTGGCTCTCTGACGCAGCCTAGGTCATCGTGTAGTGAAACATCATGCTAACCAATTGAACTCCCAGATCCCATATCACTTCCAATCTCCTCTAACTTCTCCTGTGTGAGACTGATCACTGTCAGAAGCCCTCTGTGCTCATCTTCTATCACCTGGCCTATGATGTTCACCATCACGCAACAAGTCTCAACTGGTTGCCTATGAGGATCCACCTCTATCCTACTAGATGCTGTAAAGATACTCATGTCGGGTGGTCTCGGCCTAGCCACTCCCCATGTCCTCAGCCACTGTCTATCTCTCCTAATGTTGTTGTCTATGATAAAAGTGTCAGGAAAGGCTAACAGAAACATCTACAGCTGACTATAGGACTAGAAGACATCACATGCTTTGGTAAATCCCAAGGATTCGACCAGAAGCTCGTCCATCGATGTTCGTGATAAATACTCGTCTGTAGTCATCACTGAATCCCAACCGGAAGTAAATCCTCCAACTGTTGGTCAACCAACCTCCATCCCTCATCTCCCATGCAACTGTTGATACGGTGAAGGTGCTCTCTCATAACCATGTGATGTTGCAAAGGAGTGAAATCTGCATGCTCCCCTAAGTGTGTCTCCCCCTGCAATCCAATACATCCATCTGAATCTGATTGCATGTCTCGGCATGTCTCTGTGAACTATCACTCATCATGATATGCCCCTGCATACTCATGTCATCTCCTATATACTGCTGCTGCATCATAGATCCTGGGCGTACTACTGGATCAACCTCTACAGGAAGGTCAACCACTCTCGGGACACAAATGAAAGTGTCCTCCATCAACTGGTGCCCCTCTGCTAGACCACCAACATCCTCTAGCCATGTGACCGAAGGACATATCTAATTGTCCACTAGGGTAGATGAAGTCGATCTCTAACGGATCTCCTCAAGAAGCTCCTCTGATCTGGACTCTGATTATTGAAAGGTTGTCTGTGTGCCTCTCAAAAGTGGCTTTTCTTTTTTAATTATTAATTAATTAATTAAATCACTTTAATTAATTAATTAACCTTTTTACCTCTGAAAAGCGCCTTATCTCTCCTCGTGGCTTCCTTGGCCACTGAAAGTCACTTCTCGCCATCCTATCCTATAGTGTTGCTCCTCCCGATTCCAATGAGCTATTACACTGAGAGGTTCCTCCAAGTATTGTGCCCAAAACGACCTCTTTAGTGAATTCAATTGACTTATAGCTCAAAATACTCAAAATCATGGAAATCGTCAGAATGCAACGGAACCAAAGCCAATCTGTGCAGAATAGATCATAATGATGAAATAGGATGAGGGATGCAAGCTGGACCCCAAAATATCCCTCAATAGCTCTTGTACTCGCTATAATCTCCAACTGGCTACTCTGGTCACCATAACCCTCTGTAATGTAATGATGTCCTGGAGTGGGGACATTACAGGAAAGGCCAATTATAAGACAAGTGTTTGACAACACATGTGTTCCAATATGGACAAACACCTTCAATAACCACTCACACAACCAGATCAAAGATCAACACACCGATGTTTTGACGTGGTAAACCCCTACAGGGAAACATCCATGGCCCTAGCCAACATGGACACTTGGAGCAATTTATTAATGCAAAAGAAAAATATTGCAGAGAGATTTACTAGAGAGTTTCTCACAATCGATCATCAGAAAATGACTCTCCATGCTCTTAAATAAAGATCATGGACCAATCGGGTGTTAAGCCACGGATCAATGTAGTCGTTAAGATCGAGGAGAATACGATCCATCAGATCACTCTGTGTCAGGAACATATCGTGACCGTCGGATTACCTAACTACAAATGCATACTAATGCATACTAAAGAAACACACTTTTACCTAACGACACATCAGACCAAGTTGATCTTAACTAACTCCTCAGTGTCTAAATATACTAACATCCCCCCTTAAGAACAACTTGGGATAGGATTGACGGATTTACAAAAAAGACACAATAGGAGAAGGAAGGAGGCATTAAAGCCTATCTCCCCTTATTGACAACTTTTTGAACTCCTAACATAGATCAAAGTTTGGAAAACTTCGCTTCTGTAAGAAACTTTGTGAATATGTCAAATCTTTTGTAGGGAAAAAGAGCACTTCAAAAACTCAATCATGAATGAGCTTTCTAATGAAGTGCATGTGTAGCTTGATGTGTTTGATGCGCTAATGTTGAACTAGATCTTTGGCGAGCTTGATGGCATTCTGATTGTTGCACCAAAGGGTGGTCGGATGTTGTTGATGGAATCCAAACTCTAAAAGGATCTATCGAAGCCACAAGGCTTCTTGACTTGGATTAACCAATGCTCGATACTCTGCTTCTGCTGAAGAAAGAGCAATAGCCTATTGTTTCTTACAGGCCCAAGTGAAAGGTCCTGAACCAAGGCTAAAAACATAACTTGCAGTAGATTTTCGATCATCGGTATCCTCGACCCAATCTGAATCAGTGAAACCAACCAATAAAGGAGTCCCCTCTGAACTGTAATGTATCTCGAACTGAATTGTACCTCGGACATACCGAAGTATCCTTTTAGCTACTTTCTAATGGCTTTCATGAGGTGTTTGCATATATCGAGAAACAAGACCAATGGCAAAGGAAAGATTAGGACACGTATGAGTTAAGTATAAGAGGCTACCAACTAACTGACGATACAAAGTGGCATCAACTTCGGGAGAAGTACAGGTGACAACAAGTTTGACTCCAGAATGGAAGGGAGAAGGGGTTGGTTTAGAGTCTTCCATGTGAAAGCGGCAAAGAAGGTCACAAGCATACATTCACTGGGAAAGAAAGCTTCCTTCCTTGGTTTGCAATACTTAGAGGCCAAGGAAATAGTGCAAATAGCCTAAGTTAGTCATTTCAAATTTCTTCTTCAGGCTAGTTTTCACATGGTTTAAAAGTTTTGAGTCACTACCAGTGAGGATAAGGTCATCAAAATAAAGAACGAGGATTATGAGATGGCTTCCTACTTTCTTGGTATAGACATTAGGGTTAGAATGACATCTAGAAAAGTCAGTAATAAGAAGAAAGTTGTACATTATGGCATACCAAGATTGAGGAGCTTGCTTAAGACCATAAAGAGATTTCTTAAGACAGCAAACAAGGCTCGATTCATTTTGGACATGGCCACGAGGTTGTTTCGTGTAGATTTCTTCTTGCAAATCCCCATGCAAGAAGGCGGATTTGGCATCCATCTGATGGACCTCCCATTTATGTGAGGCAGCAAGGGCTAGAACAAGGTGGATGGAATTCATTTTGGTTACAGGGGCAAAGGTTTCACTATAGTCTATGCCTTCAACTTGAGAGAACCCTTTGGCAACTAATCGATCCTTGTGTCTTTCAACACTTCCATATGATGCATACTTAGTTATGTAGACCCATTTACATCTAACAAGTTTTCTTCCTTTCGATAGAGGTACAAGATCCCAAGTATTGTTTTCCATTAAAGAACGATACTCTTTATTCATTGATGTATCCCAATCTAGACGACCTGAAGCTTCTGCAAATGTCTCTGGATCATGAGTCTCTGAAACTTGAGCCAAAAGAGAATAGGCTAACTAGAAGTGTGAAAGTGTCCGACGTTGATTTAAAGGATCACCAACTGCTTCTTGTGTTGAACAAACACATCTAGGAAGCGGTGGTGTTAGTGCAAGTTCATGTTCAATGGACTCATCTGGAGGAAGGTGAGCAGGTGGAGGTGGATATTCATCCTCACTGTCATCATCTGAAGAAGAAGAAACCAGAATAGGAACACAAGATGGCTCACATGCCAAAGAAGGCACAAACACTAAATTAGGCTCGCCTGCCAAGAGATTTTCATCAAATCTAACATCTCTTCGAATAATAATTTCCTTTGAATGAGGTTGAAGAAGCCTGTAACCTTTGACATCTTCAAAATAACCAACAAAAATACACTTCTCACTTTTAGGCTGTAAAGCTTTCCTTTTCTCATCAAGAATGTGAGCCCATGCTACACTGCCAAATACACGGAAGTGACTTACATCTGACTTAATTTTATTCCATGCTTCTTCCGGTGTTATATTTTTAAGAGCCTTTGTGGGAATGTGATTTACTATGTAATTTGCACAGTTAATGGTTTCCACCCAATACTTTAGACTTCATCCCTTAGATTGGATCATATAGTTAGCCATTTCTTTTAATGTATGATTCTTTCTCTCAACAACACCATTTTGTTGTGGTGTATTTGAAACGGTGTGTTTAATTTGGATGTAGCATTTGGATTAGTCCACGCTGTTGCATTTGGATTAGTCCAAAGTGTTGCATATGTTGTTTCTTGAGGAAGCTGCAAATAATTTTGATGTAGCACATTCAAAGTCAGGAACTGGGTCAGATGTGTCAATTGTGGCAGTAGCGTCGTCTTCAACTTGTCAGTTATCAGATGAGTCAACAAATGGTCAGAATGAGTTAGATGCAATTTTTGGGCCATCCATTTCATATGTCTTAGAACCTAGGCAAATTTTCTTTGGTAAAGAGCAGATCTTCGACGGACATGAAAAACATAAAAAGGAAAAAGAAATAGAAAATAGAGATGAATGTTAAATCAGATCTAGATCCCATAATGATAAAAATCAAAAAAGGTACTTCAAGAAAAAGAAGAAAAAATGCAATAAAAGAATTATAGGGATGACTTAGCCATTGTTCATGATGAGTTTAAATCTTGTGGTAAAGACGTTGATCAACATTTCATCCCTATCGAGGAATATGCCAAGCCTTTCAAGGAAAAATTAGAGGAATTTCACAAAGCTTAATCAGATGGTTGAGTTGGAAAAAAGTTAGAGGAAAAGCTTTTAGTCGGAATTTCAGAAGTCAAGAAAAAATCAGAAAGGTCTTCAACAACTCATCTCAGCCAGTTGGAAGGCAAAAGGTGAAAACTGCCAATGAGAGGACTGCACCTTAAATTGGCCTTCAACGGTAACATCTGATGCCCAAGGGGCATCCTTTGTAAAATAGTTTGACCCTAACCCTTCTCCTTTGTATTTTAATTCTTCCTTGTACTTTACTTCATTTCATTTCATCATTTTATCCTTTTGTACATATATGCTTAACCAAGACTTCCTTTTGTATATATATTATTTGTGCAACTTTATTTTATTGTTGGTTTCTATATACTTGTGTGGTTGATGTTGTTTTCGCGAGACACTTGTTTTTTGTTGTGCAAACTACAAATTCTGGAGTTCTCACATGCTTTCCTTTCCTAAAGATCAAGCACACGTCCACATATGGAGCCAATGTTATCCTCCAAGTTGCACTAGGATGGACTTGCAGTTGAGCCGCCAAAGATTGAACAAAGACTTGTTTAAATTCAAAGTTCAAAAGTTCGGCCGAGCACTTTTGCCCCTTCATTTTTTCTTCTTCTTCTTCTTCACACATTTTCCATACCCCCATGGGGAATTGTAATAAGATGAGCTAGCATGATGAACTTTGTAAAAGACTTAGCCCCCTAAGACTTGGTCATTAATACATTACTCTAGAGTGTCTATTTTACTTGTTAATTATAATTTGTTGCATAAGCTTGTTATAATTTCTAAGTCTTTTCACTCAATTACCTCCAAAGTTGGAGTATGTCCTAGTGGCTAGGCCTTAGTAGGTTGTCTGAGTCTAGTGTCAAATGTATATTACCATGCTAGTCATCACTCTTGAGTCTTATGTGTTGATGTTTTGCTCATTCCAGATCTGATAATTATTTGCTTATGATTTTCCACAGATTACTGTTACCATAAAATAATTACACTGAAATTTTCAACGAACCATAACAACGGAAACATTAGAGGATCAAACACCATGCACAAGAGACACAAGTTTATCCTGGGAAAACCCTTTAAACCTAGCCAACTTTTCTCTAGAAGAATGTTCAATCCAAATTCACAAAATACATCACCATTGAACCCAGCACATAGGTAGATTTGTTGCAACAAGAGGGTACTGCAACCGCAGTAAGACAAACCCTCAACCAAGATGAAAAACTATTGCTACTAGGGTAGTGCACCACTGCAATAGGCCTTCCCCAAGGCTAGCGCATCACTAAGAAGTGGAGCACACCTCCTCCAACAGACAGAACCCCAAGAAATCACCAAAGTATCACCCATGCAACTTGATGTTGCAATTTCTACATCTTCCTTTGTGTAGCATACCTCTTTAGGATAAGAGATGACTGAGTGTGAGTGTGTCCAAATGAGAAGCCTACGACTCCTATTTATACTAATCCAAGTACTTTAATTAATCTACCAGGGCGGACTAGTACTTTTTCTTTTAATAATTGTTTTCTTCAATAATTCAATGGGGCCGACTTCTTCATTTGTATTCTAGGGTTTTTTGTAATGGTTTCCTGTATTTTTCCTTGTATAATGACTGCCCGAAGTTGCCAAACTTCAAAACTCCCTCTCAATGAGGGAGACATTCTCCATACTTGGATTTCTTCTTTCATAGGAAATTTTCTTCATGARTCATATTGATGTGCCATCTCTRCACATGCATTCCATCCCGGAATATGCATGTGATAGCATCACGAGTCCATCTACTCCTTGACAAGAGAAGGACTATACATGTGCCATTCACCACTAGCAAGGCCCCGTGGATGAATGAATCATTTACCCTTGGTCATATCAGTAYTAGCATAGCCCCGTGCATAACCAATCTCGRATAATGTCTGCCCAAYGCTATGGGCCATTCACTACTAGCAAAGCCCCATAAGTGAATGAATCATTCTCTTTTGGTCATATCAGCACTAGCATAGCCCCATGCATGACCAATCTGGCAGAATGTCTACYCGATGTTATTGCCTGGAGAACATCAACATACCTGGGCCATTCACCACTAGCAAAGCCCCGAGAGTGAATGAATCATTCTCCCTTTGGTCATATCAGCACTAGCATAGYCCCGTGCATGACCAATCTGGGAGAATGTATGCCSAATGYTGAAACATCAACACTCATCACTAGACAAATCAGCATGGCTAATCCTGTGTATCATCCTCCTCAATGAAGTCAGCATGGCCACTTTGGGAGGATATCTTGCAATCTGCTCATCTGAGGATAAGTATTGGAGCTTCACTGCTTACTTTTGTACCATGTCTCAGATGAAGTCCTGTAAGAAGATTCTGAAGTTGCACCACTTCACGACTTGTGACACTAGCTGTGACATACTCTGTCTCTGTTGTACTGAGTGCTACAGAAGCCTGCTTCCATCTTATCCAGGAAATCGTAACTAATTCCAAGTTGAAGAAACACCCTGAGGTGCTCAATCTGTCTACTGCACTCCCTGCTCAATCAGAATCTATATATCTCTGCAACCTCACTTCATCACCTAAGACAAACGATATCCAATTGTACAATGCTTCGCTGCCACCCACTAGAACTGCCTTGGCTTTAACCAAATACTGGCTCAGGGTGCTCATTGCAAAGCAACTATCTAGCCTAGCATTAACCAGGTACATCAAAGGATCCAATCTACTACCTATACATTGTGGGATCCACCAAATCTGAATATGAAGCATAATCACTCAACTTCTTTGGATTTGTCTCCATGGACTTGCAATCCATCATATACAACCTCATCAATATCCCCTGGCTAAGGAAGATCTCATCTGATCTCTATCACACCTCCAATCCCATAGTACATTTGGCTAAGATCCTTCATCTCGAACTCTGAAGTCAACTCCCTCTTACACTGAACAAAGAGCTATTATGCTCTCGTGACAAACAAATCATCAACATAGATCAAGGAATCATCATCAACAACCTTGTAGCAAAGGTTGGAATCTACATCGCCCCCAAGCTCATCAAGTATCCATCGATCTTGGGGTACCATGCTCTAGGTGTCTGCAAGGCTTACTTCAATCTGCAAACATGAGACTCCACATGTATCATGAAGCCTTGAGGTTGTCCTATGTACGTTTCTTCCCCAATCACATTGTTGAGGAACACAATCTTCACATTCACCTGATGTGGTCTCCATCTATCACTGAAGCAAGAGCAATGATAGTCCTTATGACTGGAGCAAATGTCTGGCTCAAATATCTTTGCTCCCTCTTGATGCAATACCACCTCCCTCTTTGGGAGTGTCTTTTACATATGTTGGATCTACTGCCACATCTGCTCCCTATGCATTAGATGTTGGAATCATCGTTATACTCCAATCTAATTGATTGGCTATGTCCATAGTCATTGGAATTGTCACTGCCATTTGGTATGGTTCCATTTCTAGAAGGCATATTGCTTCTAGAGACTTATTGCCTTTGAGAGTCGCGTCTAATAACGTCACTCCATGACATTGTCCTGGAAAGTCTTGCCCTTCACATCTGATCTGAAAGTTGGCCTTTACTAGTCATTTGACTCTCTGCCTAAGCCAAGTGACTCCTTCTGAAACTGGACTCCCTCTAAGTCTGCACAACCTTGCTAAATGAAGAGAAGTATGGGCTCCCGTACTAGGGATAATGGCCTTTCTACAAAATAAGGGTTTCCATACCAGGGATAGTGAACCTTCTATACAATATATAATATGGCCTCTCGAATCAGGGATAATAACCAAAAAAATAAAATATAAGCTTGGCCTCCTGTATCAGGGATAATAACCAAGATAAAAAATTAAAAAATATTATCTAGGATAAGGAGTAGAGAAGGACATACCTTTAAAAGATATACTCCTTCCGGAGTTCATCTGCCACCTTCATCTTCTTTTGTGGTGGAATCTCATCAACGTCGGTTGTTGATGCATGTCGCTTCACCTTCCTGTTCTTCTTAGGACAATTGGAAGCATAGTGTCCAAATGTAGAACAATTCCAGCACTTGATCCTTGACAGATCTTTCTTCTTATGTTCTGGAGTTGATCTTCTACATGTATTCTTCATTCCAAGGTTTCTCTTTCGTTGTCCTTTTCTTGCATGGGTTGCAAGGGCTAGTGTTCCTTCATCCTGAGGTCCCTGCGAGCTATCTCTATATAATTTCCTAGATTCTTCTTGGACACAATCAACCCATAGATCTTCAAACTTGGGCAATTCTGCTCATCCACAAACGCTTTGAATAAATGGTTCCCATGAATCTGGAAACCCATTAAGAACTATAGAAGTAAGTTCTAGGTCTACAAAATCTTCTTCGATTGCTTTTAGTTGATCTCTTGTCTGAGAGACCTTCATGAAGAAGGTAGCAATTGTATCTTCCTTGGTCATCTTGATACAGCGGAGTTGATTTCTCAAGGCTAGCTTTCGGTTAACATTCTTGCTTTCGAATAATCCTACCAAAGCGTCGTACATCTCTTTGGCAGTTTTCAATTCAGCGATGTGGGGAATCAGGTGACTCCTCACGGTATCTGACAAGATTCTTTTGGCTTTAGCTTGTTTCTTCTTGTATTCAGCTTTCTGTTTTTCACCTTCAGGTTCTCTAATTTTCTCCTTCACATAGTCTTGAAGATCATGTTCGTCAAGAAGTAGTAGAAGCTTGGTCTTCCAGGATCTAAACTTTGAAGCTCCTTCTATTCTATCTTCTGGTAAGATGGTAGGTGCCATTGAAGGACAATTTACAATTTCAAATCTAGGGTTAAGAACAGTACCTTGTTAGATGTCAAACCAAGTGTCAATGAGATATCCTTGGTCTGTTTAGTTAGAAAATCTCTTGCTGTAGCAAAACTGGAACCCTTATCAAGTTCTTGTAGCACCCAAATAGTAATCAGAAGTCCTTGGACTGCTTCAGAAAACCCCACGCAAGGGTACAGTTAGATCCTTAATTTCTTTGACCTGCTGTTAGGAGCCTAGACAGGCCTGTGGCTGCTTTTAGTATCCTGAACAAGGGCTGCAGATGTCTTTTCTTAGGACTCAGCCTTCTTGAATTTTCTATGGCGGGGGCTGTGATTTCTAGTTATTTATACTTCTGTAGCAGCCCTTAAAAAATAAACCTTTACAGCTTCTAGACAATCCACCCTTTCTTCTTGTGTTGTCCCTTGACAAAGCTGATCAGAAGCTTGTGCAATGATGATTTTAAAGCTCTAAAACCATGTTGATGTTTTGCTAATTCCAGATCTGATAAGTATTTGCTTATGATTTTCCACAGATTACCGTTACCATAAAATAATTACACACTGAAATTTTCAATGAACCATAACAGCGGAAACATTAGAGGATCAAACACCATGCACAAGAAACACAAGATTTATCCTGGGAAAACCCTTTCACGGGAAAAACCCAGCAAACTTTTCTCTAGAAGAATGTTCAATCCAAATTCACAAAATACATCACCATTAAACCCAGCACATAGGTAGATCTGCTGCAACAAGAGGGTACTGCAACCGTAGTAAGACAAACCCTCAACCAAGGTGACAAACTGCTGCTACTAGGGTAGCACACCACTGCAATAGGCCTTCTCCAAGGCTAGCGCATCACTAAGACGTGGAGCACACCTCCTCCAATAGACAGAACCCCAAGAAATCACCAAAGTATCACCCCTGCAACTTGCTACTGCAATTTCTGCGTTTTCCTTGGTGTAGCGTATCTCTTTGGGATAAGAGATGAGTGAGTGTGAGTGTGTCCAAGTGAGGCACCTAGGCCTCCTATTGATACTAGTCCAAGTACTTTAATTAATATGCCAGGGCCGACTTCTACTTTCTCTTTTAATAATTGTTTTCTTCAATAATTAAATGGGGCCGACTTCTTCATTTGTCTTCTAGGCTTTTCTGTAATGGTTTCGTGTATTTTTCCGTGGAGAATGACTACCCGAATTTGTCAAACTTCAACATCATGAAAATGCGCTAAGTCCCCCTTGGGATTTTTTAATGTTTTCAGCAAATAAAAAAAATTCCCGCTAAAACATGATATTTTAATTGTAATTTGTGTATAAGTTAAATAAGTGGTACTAGGAGGCATCACATCCCTTGCGGGTACTCATTTTCTTGCTTAGAGTATCGACTTTACCTATGTACCCCCTTTGTTGAGTGAAAATAATGATTTTAATCACTAAATATAAATATCTCACAAAAGGGAAATAAAAGACAAAAAATCAGCAAATGTTATTTTTTAGGAAACATGTCAAAAACATGTTTTGAGTTTACTCACTCTCTTGTTAGCTTTTATGGCTCAGGAGGTATTCCGCATGTTTTGTCTTGTATGTGGAAGAAGCCTTATATTTGCACTACTAGAACACTTGGCTTTGTAATGGGTTTTTATAAAGTTGTAATAAAGTGGTTATTTTATTAAAGTGACTTTTTATTCAGTGTACCTTCTAATATTAAAGTGACTTTATTTCATAAAGTGCACTTATATTATAAAGTGAATTTGTACTTTAATATTTTAAGTGATTTATTTTGGAGGGAATGAATCATGTCCCTTGATCATGTAAAGGTAAAGATTAGATCTTGGCCATTGGATTTAAGGATGGAGAAGGTGAAAAGACACTTGGAAGGTGAAAGGTCACTTTCGAATTATAAGAGAATGCATTGGGTAGTGTGCAAGACAATGAGAAGAAGAGATTGAGAGATTTTCAAAAGAGCTTTGAAGAGGAGAGGAAAGGGCAGCAAGTTGGGCACATTTCCCAAGAGAGCTTAGGGACATTTTCCAAGCAAAAACTTTGTTTTGTGAGTGCTGAAAATTATTGTTGTGTGGGAGGCTGTATTGTACGGATCCGTACAGCAGGGAGGAGGGCCCGAATTTTTAGGCAGGTTGTGGGCACAAAAATCGATGTTGTTTTGAGCATTCTTTGCTGCAGAAAAGGGCCATACAGATCAGGCCACACAACAAATTGAGGGCACAAATTTCGAGGTGTTGTTTTCTAGGTGGGTCGTACAGTAGTACAAACTTGGCATGATTTTCAAGGCAGATTTTTGGAGGGACTGTTTTGCTGTTGTAAGTGGTTTTCTATTGGTTGTAAATGTAAACTTGTTGTTATAACTTTCCTGAAGCTAATAAAATCTCTCTCTTTGGGTTTTCCCACATTGGGGTTTTCCCTGGTTGGTTGCCTAAATTTCTGAGTATTACATGGATGTGTGATTGCTGTTCATTGTGTTTATTCCGCTGGAAAAGTGTTTGGCAATATGTATTTATGCTCATAATATTTTTTGAATATGAGTTTATACATTTCAGAGTTCATAGATGACAATTATCTCTAGGTTGCTAAGTGTATGACGGAATATAGCGCATGTTGATTTTGTCATTAAATTTCTACATGGTATCAGAGCTTGGGCTCTAAGTTACAGGGAGCAGAGTTATTTTTGGGCAAGATTTGAAGGGGGGAAACTTAATTGTTTGTTTTCCATTGAACAGTTGACAGGGAGATGGTTGTTTGCATCAGGTATGAGGATTGGTTGGATGGGATTTCCAACTATTTGCAATGGAAAGTTAGGATGTCAGTTATTCTCAAGGAGAACAAAATTTGGAGCTTTGTCAGCACCATAGTTGTTGCTCCTACAGCAGACCCTATAGCTTTGGATTTACATGAGGTAAAGGAGGCCAAATCTCAGAGGCTTATTCTAGATGGGGTGAAGGACCACCTTATCCCACACTTGGTTGAGAAGAAGACAGCCAAAGAGATGTGGGATGCACTAAAAAACTTGTACAAGGCGAAGAATGAAAATCGGAAGATGGGTAAGGGTGAGAGTGTGGCTTCTTATCTTACCCGGGTAGCTCAAGTGAAAGATGAGTTGGCTGCAATTGGGGAGGTCATTTTGAATTCAAAGTTGGTGAGGATAGCCTTGAAAGGCTTCACCAAGGAATGGGAAGTCTTTGTGAAGTGTGTGGTGGGTCATGAACATCTTCTAGATTGGAGCAAATTGTGGGACGATTTCACTCAAGAGGAGATTCAGGAAGGATCTCAGAGTAGTGGACAGAAGGGAGATGGAGTTGATGAAGAGAATTTTGTTCTTGTTGCAAAGGGCAAGGGGAAGAAGAAAAGAAATTTCGAGAGGGACTTGAATAAAGTCAAATGTTACTGTTGTAACCAGTTGGGGCACCTTGCTTCTCAGTGTCTTGAGAAGAAGAAGGAACAAGTGGGGCCTGATACAACAACTATGGAGGGCTTTTCATCCAAGTTTGATAAGGACTTTTCTTTGGTCACTCTAGTATCCAGTGTCAGTAGTGGTGGATTTGGGGGTGATAACAAGTGGATTGTTGACAATGGAGCCTCTTGTCACATGACGAGAATCTGGCGAGTGTTCCTTATTATCACAAAGACAAGTCCTGACCGGTTGGTAGAGAGTGAAGGAGGTATGGCATGTGTTATACGTGGAGTTGGAAGGGTTAGACTCTGACTCGAGTATGGAGGACTCCTGGAGGTTGATAGAGTTCTCTTTGCGTTGAGGGTTAACTTGATCTCATTCTCAGCCTCGGAAGATGCTGGATAATGTACATTGTTAAGAGGGGAAATGTATTTATCTACAGGGAAGGAGCAGATCCGGTTGAACCACGGTTGATTGGTGATCGGATGGATAAGTTGTACATGTTGCGAGGACAACCTTCAGGCTATGATTCAGCGTTGGATGAAGAGCAGGAGGCTCCTGAGACTGTTGTGGGCCCAAGGATTCAGTCTTGCATTTCAAGGGAAGAGAGGGAGTCTCTTTT
>ML788365.1:369762-380014 GCA_009831015.1 Picea engelmannii
TGAAGAGACACTTCCACACGTGCCAGAATTGTATAAATAAGGAGGCTAGCGCCTCACTTAGACACACACTCACTTGTTTATTGAGAGACAAGTTTCGAAGCTGCAGTTGGAGAAGAGAGAGAGGCGCATTCTTGGGAGAGGAATTTCTATATTTGTTTGAGTTATCTCTTGGCATTGTATTGGCTATCTATAATAAGGAAGTTTTGCTAGGTTTTCTCCCCCATGAGGGTTTCCCAGGATAAATGATGTCTCTTGTGATTGTGTATTTCTCAGTAATCCTATCTTATGTTATTATTATCTATTGAAATGCAAAGAACTCTAATAATAGCTTAAACCTTAACAGTTCTGATGATTTCCCCAGATCGAGCTAGGCTCGCAAGGGTTCAAAGCATACACCGAGGAGCTAAGGGGAATTGTTTATTTTGCCAAATTGAAAAGCAAAAGGTAAATTGCAGAAAGGAAACCTAATCTAGCAAAAATATCTAACTAAATTAATCTAGAAATTGAAACTAACTAATGTGTTGTGGTGCTTGTGATAAGTTTAAAGGTTTATTTTAGCTTTCCCGTTATATGTGAATTGTAAATTTGAGCCAAAATTGAAACAATCACAAAAGACATTGTTTCCCCTATGGGGGATAAAGAGTGGGAGCTAGAAAGTTTGTTTCCTTAGGGTCTTTGATTGTTGTTTTAAAACAGCAATGTAAAGGCACTTAACTTACCAATTATGAAAGGAAAAGCTCTTTGAAAGAAATCTACCTTTAGCCTTTTAAAATTTTAAAAAGATAGCTTGCTAGAAAATTAATTTTCTTATGATAGATCTAGCTTAAAATGATGAAATGGAATTTACAATCTAGATCTAACTTAACTTTGCATACTAACTTAGATAAATAAGGATTTGAAATGTAATCTAGATCTAAGTATTTGCATGCAAACTAGTAACCAAAGGAGAAATAGAAATTTTATGAGATAAGAGAGAAAGAGTGTCAGATGGAAGCAAATATTGGGCTATGGAATCTTCTTGATGTAATGTAGAGGGAAGTTGCTCTGATAGAAGGAAATTGAGGATGTTGGAAACTCAAGCTGGAGCTCTCCACTCCTTCAATCCAAAGGCCCTACAAACTTAGAACAATCCTACCAAGAAATTTGTCAAAGGTGGGTGCACCCACTTCCTACATACAAGATCTAGAAAACAAGTCAATCAAGCTAGAAGAACACGTAATCATAGATCAAAATATGCTAGAAATAACAAGATATAGAAATGCAAGGAAGCTTTCTAAGATCTTATTTATCAAGGACAAATGAACAAAGAAATTGCAAGAAATAAAGTTTACCATAACCTCAACACATCAAAATGGAACAATGGCATCCACACATTTGCTCAAGACAACAAGAGTGACCTCCAAAGTCTTCAAATATTTATTCCACAATAGCTTGAGAGCATATTACAACAGCATAACTCTAGGTCTACCAATCTAGTTTACAATGGGATCAAGAGGCTCAATATATAGCACAATGGGTGGAGAGTCCAAGAGAGGAGGGCGCATCACTTCAAGAGGGAGGGCGCACCACATGTGAGGAGAGCATGAGCCAAGTCTAGAGAAATAAGCTGCCACCTCTCATCAAGCTCCAACAATGCGCCATGTGTGAGAGTGAGAGCAAGGGGGAGGGCACCACCTATCAAGAGGTAGGCACCCTCGTCAAGAATGTGCCACCTCTCCCAAGAGGGGCACACTTCCCAGTGAGAACTCTCTCACACTCAAGTCAAACTCCACATGACTCATCCACAACTCATCCTTAACTGCCACAAAGGCTTAGTTAACTCAAGAAGGGGTGAGTCAACTTGAAATATGTCTCCGACATGTTTCCCAAAAAATAATATTTGCTGATATTTTGTCTTTTATTGACCATTTGTGAGTAAAATTGATTTTAAGTGATTAAAAATCACTAATTTTACACACAAAGTGGGTACTTAGGTAAAGTGGGTATTTTAAGTCCAAAATTGAAAAATGAATACCCCCAAGGAATATAATGTCTCCTAGTACCACTTATTTAAGCTAGGAATTATTTACAATTAAAATATCCCAATTTTGCGGGAAATTTTATTTTTGCATAAAACATTAAAAAACCTAAGGGGGACTTAGCGCATTTCCATGAGACTCTAGGAGGAGGATTAGCATGGTAATACACATTAGACACTAGACTTAGATTTTCCAAGCTAAGGCCTAACCATGAGTACACACTCCAGCTTTAGAGGAAATGAGTGAAAAAACTCAGAAATTATAACTTGCTTAAAAATTAATTCAAGGAATAATTAATAAATAAAAACAACACTCTAGAGTGATGCACTCATGTCTAAGTTTTAGGAAGCTAAGTCCGTTACAAGTTCATCATGTTAAATTCATCGAATTACAATGCCCCACAGGGGTATGGAAATGCGATAAAAAAAAATCGAAAAGGGGCAATAATGGCCGGCTGGACTTCTGAACTCTGAATTTTGAACAAGTGTTTGTTCAATTTTTGGCGGTTCAACTGCAAGTCCATCCTAGTGGAACTTGGTGGGTAACAATGACTATTTTATGCATGCAATAGCTAGATTTATATTATCACCTAAATCTTAAGTAGTTTTAGCCTTGCATGCATAGATTAGTCTAGATCTATTTTTGCACTTCAATGTTTTCATCTAAGGATTGGATCTAGCACAGGAAAAGTTCACTTTCAGCAAGTTTTTTTTTTAATTTTAAAAGCTCTCATTTACATATTTGGCAATCTTAGTGCCAATTCTTTGTTGTTCCGAACAGCAAAGAAAAGACACTAAGGGAGCTTGCTTTTGCTTTCTCTTTAGGTTGTAATTTACTAGTCTTAGTGTACTTTTCATTTAGCAATTTTTTGGTTGAAATCTAACGCTTTTTGCAAGCTGTCCAAAGTGATTTTGGGCATCATTTGGAATTTGTTTGTTTGTTGTTTTTGCAGGAAAGACGAACAGCCAAGAGGAGATTCTGTTTGAAGATTTAGACCATCTGGGACCCCCAGAAATGAAGAAATTTAAAGCTCCTTTAGGCTGTAAACTCAGATCTGAAATACCACTGTTTTAGGACAGTTTATTTGACACACACAGGTCTGTTCTTGCTGTTGTTTGAGGCTAATAACAGGTCTGTTTTAATGTTGAGTTTAAGGCTGCCTTTAGGACAAGTTTGAAGCTCTTTTTAATGTTGTGGTTCAAGGTTAATTTGAGGATTAAAAATGCTGTCCAAAATTACTAATATTACAGTCATTAAAATCTTAAAACACACCTCTATATCTTTACACTAAATGTTGATAAGGAAATATGCAAACCACAAGAATTTAACACGTGTTTTTGGTCAACATGACCCTAGAAAAACCCCCATGGGGAAAACCAGTAGAAGAGGAAATGTATTATGGAGCTCTTAGAGAAATAGTACAGCAAAGAACAAACAAGAGGAACCTGACTACAATAGGCAACTCCTCACAAGCTTGGCATGCAAGCCCTCCTTGAAGTGTGTGCCCTTTCTCTTGGGGATTTGCGCCCTTCCCTTTGATGCTACCTGTCTTGAAGTTTGTGCCCTCTTAGGTACTGCCCTTACGCCCTTATCTGTTCCTCAAGCAAGTGCACCCCCTTAACTCTTGGTGCGCCCTTTCTCTTTGCACAAACAAGTGTGCCCCTTCACCTATGGTGCGCCCACCTCTTTAACTAGTGTGCCCTCATCCACAAGTGTGCCTCCTCGCTTCTCCAAAACTTTTCTTCCTTTCCTCTCTTCACTCAAAACTCATGAGTGAACAATGAATGCCTTTTCCCTCCTTCTCTTCACCTTTAGCCTCATCCTTAGGCTAACCTAGAAACTAATGGCTAGGATTAGATCTTAGCCAACCAAGATGAATGGTGGAGATTAAATCTCCCCCTTTACTTAAGTTCCCTAAGTCACTTTAAGTTATAAAGCCACTTTATGTCTTAATTAACTCATAAAGTCACTTTGACTTTGTAACATGAAGTAAAGTGAGTGAGGGTCACTTTTTCCCCCTTTAGTGTTAGAGACTCGATAACACTAGGGGCCCACTTCCCAAGGTACCAAACCTCAACAGGAAACACCTCTCCTCCATTCTAAATAAATTTCTCTGAAACCTTGTAAGTTTGTTGGTCTTCAACCTATAAAGGACCACAAGCATCACTGAAAAGAGATTGTAATCATTAATAAAATTAGTGGGCTACCCAACGCCCAGTTCCAATCCCCTAAGGGGGGATCGGTGTCCATGGTGTGATTGTTTCATTTATCTTTTGCTTTGCTTTACTAACATAAGGATAAAATAAACCCACAACACAGCAAAACATTAGTTAGATTTCATTTTCTAGATTAGTTTAGTTTAGATTTCCTTTTTGCAATTTCAATTTGGCAAATAAACCATCCCCTCAGCAGCCTTAGTATGCTCTGACCCCTTGCGAGCCTAGCTCAAACTGGGGGACCCATTAGAACGAGAACTGGTCGGTGTGGATTTAGTAAAATAGGGAAATCCAATAGTTATTATTGTTCACTTGGGATCCTACATTGAACTTGTGTGTGAAGGCAGGGGGATACTCTCTAATG
Organism: Picea engelmannii; assembly: GCA_009831015.1. Lineage (NCBI taxonomy): Eukaryota > Viridiplantae > Streptophyta > Pinopsida > Pinales > Pinaceae > Picea > Picea engelmannii. Next base: position 374,361 of record ML788365.1, read on the forward strand.
ACATTTGTTCTCCGCTCGTTGGACCTCTGGCATTGGTCTTTGTACCCAATTGAGGGATAATTTCTAAAGGGCCAAATATTTAGCTTACATTTCCTTTCTTGCAACTTCATGCACAGGTGTTTGCACGAATAAACCCACTAATTTAAGCAACTCACTTTAATAATAAAACTATCAAGAGCACTCCAACATATCTTTCATTTCAGTGACATCTACCTTACTATTGGCACTGGTCTATAATACTTTCAATCTTTACCTTTCATAATTTTCTTCAAGTACTTGCAATCTGATTGTTTCTCTTGAAGTATCTCATGGCTAAAAGTATCTTACTTTGCTTATGCTATCAATGAATATGCCATTTCATGATTGATGAATTATATGCTACTAGAGCATATTTACTTGTATTGCTCTTGCTTTCATTAAACTCCTAGATTTATTTTATGCTATAGATTACTTAGCCTTAGTTTATTTTCTTAAGAACCACCCCCCTTGGCTTCGCTAAGAGTTGGCCTAGACAGAGGAGTTGAGTGTTGAGTGACAATATCTCAACTCGAGACTTGCCCCCAAGGACACACCCAGTGGATCTTCCACGCAACCCAAGGTGTGTATTAAGCAGAAACACTTCTCATCATATGACATCAGCTCGGTAGTTGTTTTCTAGTCTAACAAAGCAAGACTCAAGGGTTCAAGTTGAGCTTGGTGATGATGACAAGTACCTAGTAGGAGGAGTTGGTACCATTCCCTTCCAGCTCTAGTCAAGTAACTCTTTAGACTTTGATGATGTTTTGTTTGTTCCAAGTCTCAAGAAGAATTTTCTTTCAGTTTCGCTAATGGAGGATAAGGGTTATGCTATGGAGTTCAAGAACCAACAAGTCCTCATCAAGCCTAAGGAATCTAGCCCAAATATAGCTCAGGTAATAGGGGTTAGAGAAGGTAATCTTTACAGATTACAGGGTGAACTTGTTCGAGCCCTAGTTCATAATAGTGACAGCTTATGCGAGTTGTTGCACAAGAGGATGGGACACCTGCATCACAGGGCATTGCCTATTCTAAGGGAGTGTTAACCCCTAGATTTTCACCCTTGAAAATCTTGAGGGTTAAGAGCCAACATGCACTATTTTTGTTGGCATTCTAAGATTCTCCCAAAGTTTAGCACTTATGGTTAGCAGAGGTTGGTTCCCATGAGAGACAGGTATATGATCAGTACATGGTTGTTTGGTTCAGAGTTAGAGATGACTTGGTTTCCATGCATTTTGAGAGAGATGTTAATATACAGCAGGTGTTGATCATTTTTAGGAGACACGGTTTGAGTGGGTCTCTTGACAGTTTGGAATAGTTTTGAGCATACAGGGAGAGTCCTTGCATGATTCTAGGCCCAATGGCATTTTTCTAGGCGACATGCGAGAACTTTATATTTTTAGCAAGTTTTTGCTCCAGGCCCCGAATTCATATTCTGAGCGTATATTGTTGATCCTTGAGACATTCAAAGTCCTTTGGATCTTTTCCGAGATGATTTGGCATAGTTTACTATTTTTAGCAAGTTGAGCACCAAGGCTCGCATGTCAATTCTTATTGCATATTTGGATCCCTTACAAAAAAAACAAGTTCAATGAGTATAAAGTCAAAGGCATTTGAACAACTTTCTATTTTTAGCAATGTCTATTTTTAGACAATGACATGTGGCAGTGTTCTCCCAGTCTTCCTGGATGATGTGGACAGTTTCCTAAAATTTGGGAGCTGGATTCTATTTTTAGAAAGTTCTATAATTAGCAGGTATGATCATCATCCATCCAGTGCCAAGTGGCACCCTCACATGTCGACATGTGGCAGATCTACAGAGTGATGTGGCATCCACTTAGGCAAGGGAGCACATATTTCCAAGACTTGAGCATAAATAAATAATTAATTGAGAAAAGGGAGTCACATAACTAGGCCTAAATTTCGCTGTATATTCCCCCGTATAATCACCCCTCAACTTGTCATGCATCAACTCCTTAAAATTCACCTCTAGTTGAGTTTAAACCGTATTTTCCTAAAAGTTAGGAAATTCCCTAAAAAATAGGGCGACTTTCCCCTCTTAGCCATAACTCACTCGTGCTTTTGTCAAATTTAGCAAAAAAACATGCATTAAAAAGCTAAATTTGGCCTCCATACGTTTCTTTCACTCCATAAAGCCAATTCACATTCATTATCATTCATTAGTCCTCCCTTTCTTCCTCAAGTGCGCCTTCCTAAGTTTTAGGGCACATTATCCTCTCTTGTGCACATATAACCTTCAGGTAAACTCTCACATACACTCACTCATCTCACACTCCTCACATATCTCTCTCCCTCATGCACTTAGCCTTCATTTTTAGCCACCCATACATCCTCTTCCTCTCCCTTGGGATATGCGCCCTCGTTGTGTTGTATATTGGATGCTTGACATTGGTTATTGGCGGGTTCATTGTAGCAACAACATAGTGTCTCTCTCATTCTCCTCTCTCTTCTTCTCTAGTCTAGTGGTTCTTCTCTAGGCAAAGTAGTCATTGTATCGGTTGTAGGCTTGCCATGTGTGGCACAATCAACTCTCTTGTACATTTGATCAATAAAAAAGTGTGTGTTTGTCTTCAAACCTCTTTTCTTGGCGGTACTATGGTCAATTTGTGATTTGATTTGCCATTTTTTGAACTGTTTATTGTGTTTATTTCGATCTTTTGAATAGTTTTTCTGTCTCTTTGTGCTAACCCTCCAGGTTCCCTCCAAGCGAAAATAATCAATTTTCATCATCATTTTGGGCCGCTTTTACATGTCCAAGACAAACAGCTTGCTGATTTTTGGTTTTTAACGCAGAAAATCAGTCATAAATCTTAGCAGCAAGGCGCTTCAGTGTGCCTAGGGACTTCCCCCAGAGGCTAGCAAGCAATAGCCCAAACGGAGAGGGGTTTGGCCAGTGACAATTTGGGGTCATTACTCCTTTAATTGGCTAAGTTTTTACCCTAACCCATATATCAGCTCAAATTGGTGGGTAGAAATTTGTGCTAACAGGGAGATAGTCACAGGTCTTTCAGAGTTCAGCATTGAGTAGCAGGGAGTATGTAGGCCAAGGACGAGGTCTTTAGTAGGTTTCTTAAAGACCAAGGATGAGGTCTTTAGCAAGTTTCAGGGGTTCAAAGCTCTAGATGAAAACTGGACAGGCAAGAAAATCAAAGTCTTCAGATCGGACAATGGGGGTGACTATATCAACAAGGAGTTCAAGGGTTTCTGCAAGGAGGCAACGATCAAGAGGCAACTAAATGTTTTGTACAACTCGCAACAAAATGGGGTTGCAGAGCAGAAGAATCGATCCATCATAGGATTTGTTAAGGCCATGATTCATGACCAGGACTTACCGATGTTTCTATGGGAAGAGGCATGCAACATAGCAGTCTACATCCAAACAAGTGTCCACACAAGATCTTGGAGGACAAGATACTAGAAGGAGTATTCACTAGTGTGAAGCTAGAGGTGAATCATTTCTGGATCTTTGGATGTCTAGTTTATATCCATGTACTGGTGGAGAAGAGGACCAAGTTGGAGCCCTCTAGCAAAAAGGGTTTATTTGTAGATTACAATCAGACTTCAAAGGCTTACAGGGTCTATATTCTAGAGAAAAGAAAGACAATAGTGAGCAAGGATGTAAAGTTGGAGGAAGACTTTGCATCCAAGAAGTCCCGTGAACCTATTCCTATGACAAAGGATGAGGAGTAGGAAGCTCTAAAGGTGGAGCCAGGGTCACCAATGACTTACAGCGTAGGACAACATCCTTTAGGTGAAGAGGAGGAGGCATCATCTCCTTCTAGTTCTGTCAAGAGACCTCGATGGTTCACTCAAACATTGATGGATGCTCAAGAGTATGTTGAGACTCCTAGGAGCACATTTAGAGAGCATAGACCTCCAAAGAAGTTTCCAAACTACATGGCATTGATGAGCAGCATCATAGATTTCGAACCTTCCTGCTTTCAAGAGGCAGTAGACTAGAAAGTATGGCAAGATGCCATGGTGAAGGAGTACACCTCCATCGTGAAGAATGATGTTTGGGAAATAGTGCCAAGACTAGAGGGGAAGTCAATAGTGAGTTCTAGGTGGCTCTACAAGATCTAGCATGAAGATGGTAGCATTGAAAAGTTCAAGGGAAGGTTCATGGCAAGAGGGTTTTCCCAGAAAGGGGGAGTGGACTATGAGGAGACATTTTCTCTAGTTTCCAGGTACACTTCCATTAGAGCAATTATGTCCTTAGTTTGATTTATGGGAAGGAGGATACATCAGATGGATGTGAAGACAACTTTCCTTAATGGGATCATTAAGGAAGAAATGTACATAGAGTAGCCTCAGAGATTTGAGATAAATGGGAAGGAGTCCCATGTTCGTAGGCTTAAGAAACCCTGTATAGACTCAAGCAAGCACCAAGAGCGTGGTATTCCAGGATAAACGATTATTTGCAAAGTATTGGTTTCACCAAAAGTGAAGCAGATCCTAACTTACATTATGTATTTGTTGGGACTGATATGCTCATTTTGGTGTTGTATGTAGATGACTTGTTTCTTACAAGTACAAAGACGCTCATTGTAGGATGCAAAGAAAATATTGTTGTTGAGTTTGAGATGAAGGACATTGGCATGATGCATCATGTCTTGGGTTTGGAGGTTTGGTAGAGACCAAGGGAAATATTCCTTGGGTAGGGTAAGTATGCAGTTGAGATCCTGAAGAAGTTCTAGATGGAGGACTACAAAAACCTATGGCCACACCCATGATCACTAATCTGAGGAAGGTGACAGCTTCAGATTTAGAGTTGGTGGATCCCACGTTGTACAGGTAGCTAATAGGTTCCTTGATCTATTTGGTCAACACTAGACTGGATATATGTTTTGTAGTGAACACCTTGAGTCAGTTCATGGTGGAGTTGAGGCAATTGAATTGGGTAGCAGTAAAACAAGTGGAGTAGGGTCTGAGATATCTTAGAGATGGTGAAGTGAACTTGCAAGGGTATAGAGACTCAAATTGGATAAGCAGTGCAACAAACAAGAAGAGCACCTCAAGGTGTTATTGTAGCTTGGGTTCAGCAATGATATCTTCGTTCAGCAGGAAGCAGACTTCATGGCACTTAGCTCAATAGAGGCAGAATACTGCTAGTTGTGAGGCCATATGGCCTCACAAGTTAATTGTAGGATTGTTTGATGAAGAGTTGGATCCCACGGTCATTTACTGTGATAATCAAAGTTGCATCAAACTCTCTAAGAATCCAGGATTTCATCACAAGTCCAAGCACATAGAGATCAAATATCACTTCATACCAAACAAGATTCAAAAGGGAGTAGTGAAGCTCCAATATATTCCCACATATCAACCGGTAGTTTCTATTGAAATAATGTAACTGCAAAGTGTATTCTTATTATTATTCATTGGATCAATCCCCATTGTGGATTGATCATGTCGGCTATTGTAAAAGGACCAAATCCCCTTTTGCGGATTGGTCATAATGAAATTGTAATAGGCAGAAAGAGAAGTCGGCCCCAGAATATATTAAAGAGGCCCCGGAATATAATAAAGGTGGTTATAACCACCTAGTAGAAGAAGTTGGCCCTACCAGTGAAAGGACACTCCCACACGTGCCAGTCTTGTATAAATAAGGAGGGTAG
>ML788365.1:404865-419586 GCA_009831015.1 Picea engelmannii
AGGAGTATGACTCACCCATCACATGGGCGTCCTCACAGATCATCTCAACTCAGTCTAGAGGAGTACGATCTGGAGAATGTCTCATGAAGATGCAATCATGAACAGTTGTTATGGGATCAAGAGCAAGCTCAACTATGTTAACTACTCTAGATCGTGTTTCATTTTTCGTGTGGAATATATAAGAACTACATTGATTTGACTTTCCAGAAACTATCATGTTCTTCTCTATTTTAATTGCTGACTCTTGGGCTACTCTAAGGTTTTGGGGGTCCTTCTCTCTAATTTGGAAGCCCAATTCCCCATCATATGAGTCAAGGTAATAAATAAGAATTATTGTTTCAATAGGTTTAATATCTTGATGTAGCTTTTGGGTAATTTGGTTAAACCTCTTGTTGAACTCCTCAATGGTTTCATTTTCATTTTGTTTGGTATTTGTTAGGGCAGCCAACAAGTATTTGTTATCTTTCTGTTTCCCCCCATTTTTCCATGATAGCATGCTCTAATTGGTCCTTATCTCGAAGCTACAATTAGGTAAACTAGTGAACCAATCAAGGGTCTTCAAGTGATAAAACCCACGTTACAAGGAGCATCATCCTAAGGGTCGCTCCCACCCCGAAACCATGCTCCGAGCAGGGGCATCCAAGGAGTGCACTCTAAGACTCCCTAGTGCACTCCCTACCACTTTGAGGAGCGTCGCAATCCCTCGAACACTCCCAAAGCAGGGAGCACACTCTACAAGCACTCATTGAACGTTCCCCACACGCTCCCTAGTCACTCCCTGGACACATTGAACCTTCTGATACATGATATTGTCAAGCATAAAGACTATGGATGGATTAATAACTTGTACAAGAGAGGCAAGAAACTCATCAAACTTGTCACCAAGCATGCAAGGGTGAATTACTTTTATGGCACTCACTCCAAGTTGCAGCTACTTAAGATCACAAAGACTAGATTTGGTAGCTATTTCCTCACCTTTAGGTACCTATTGAGGGTGAGATGGCCAATTTTGTAAACATAACTATTTGGTCACATTGACGATTAGTGGATAACCTATTTCATTCCATATGTTAAAGGTCTACTTCCTATCATATGGCTTAAAAATTTGCATGTTAGTTTATAATTGCTAGATGGTTGATGCTCAAATGATTAATCATTAATGTACTATGGATGGCATTTCTAACTTCATAATAATGTAGTATTTATCTACAAGTAGCACAAATATGCATGTTTTCATTTATTCTGCAACTAATTTAGCATTCTGCATGTTTTTTTAATATAAATGCATTATATATAATATATATATATAATGCTCCTGAGGTTTTTTGGGAAATGGAGCTCCCAACACTTCCACTCCTGCTCCGCTCCCACACTCTAGCAACCTTGGATAAAACAAAAGACTTCATGAGAGAGTCCAAATGTGGAACACAATGTTTAACAATTAAACTAATGAAGGCTTTCCAATGGTCCCTTGCTGAAACAACATTGTTTCCTTGGAAAGTGGGTAGTTTATCTAGAACCCTTTCAGGGAAATCATGTGAATACCCATTTATTTGTGAAAAATCAAGGGGTTTGTAGATTTCATTCAACCAGGGTGCAACAATGTTAAATAAAATTAAGTCTTCAAACAGAAACCTAAGGTCTTCAACTATGTAGTCAAAGCTATTTCCTCACCTTTAGGTGCCTATTGAGGGTGAGATGGCCAATTTTGTAAACATAACTATTTGGTCACGTTGACAATTAGTGGATAACCTATTTCATTCCATATGTTAAAGGTCTACTTCCTATCATATGGCTTAAAAATTTGCATGTTAGTTTGTAATTGCTAGATGGTTGATGCTCAAATGATTAATCATTAATGTACTATGGATGGCATTTCTAACTTCATAATAATGTAGTATTTATCTACAAGTAGCACAAATATGCATGTTTTCATTTATTCTGCATGTTTTTTTAATATAAATGCATTATATATATAATGCTCCTGGGATGCTCTGCCCCCGAGGTTTTTTGGGAAATGGAGCTCCCAACGCATCCACTCATGCTCCACTCCCACACTCTAGCAACCTTGGATAAAACAAAAAACTTCATGAGAGAGTCCAAATGTGGAACACAATGTTTAACAATTAAACTAATGAAGGCTTTCCAATGGTCCCTTGCTGAAACAACATTGTTTCCTTGGAAAGTGGGTAGTTTATCTAGAACCCTTTCAGGGAAATCATGTGGATACCCATTTATTTGTGAAAAATCAAGGGGTTTGAAGATTTCATTCAACCAGGGTGCAACGATGTTAACTAAAACTAAGTCTTCAAACAGAAACCTAAGGTCTTCAACTATGTAGTCAAGGTTTAAACTGTTTGAGTTCTTTTTGTTTACCCTTCCAAAATATCTCAAGGGTTCTAGATTCAAATGAACAAGGCCTTGTGAAGAAGTCCTAGTAGGATATCTCTTAGGCACAACTTCCCTCAATGGAGTCGCCAAATGAACATGAATGGTTTAAAGTTTTGGTTTGTGCTCATCAAAGGTTTGTGAATCTAAGAGTTTTGAACTTGGAGAAAAGGACTTTATCCACAGCAACAGTGCCAAAATGTTACAACAAAAATTAGCACCTAAGGTGGAAAAAGTCTCAACCACCAAGGCACAAACACAGGTTGAACTTAGGAAGGCCACCCACTGTCACCACAACAGCCCTTCCTCTCACTTTAGCTCTTCTCTAGCACAAGGGGGGCTTCCCTAAGGTAACCTAAGTCCAAGGTTACCTTAACTGTGTTCAAGGACTGAAGTCAAATCTGGTCTTAACTGTGTTCAAAGAGGTATCTATTTCAGATTACAAACTAGACACAAGTAGTATAAGATAAGTATGAGTGATGTGTTTAGACTTGTGTGAAATCTGAATTTAGGTGATGTTATGACAATTGTTACTTTCAGATTTGCAAAGAAAAATGGAGTTTGAGCAAAAGTAAAGTATGGAATGCAAGTTTCAATGTTCAAATGCAATCTGCAAACTAAATTTTCAGAATTAAATATGATTAAAGAATGCAAAAATATTTTCATAAACCAAAGTAATAAATTCCGAATTGTAATATATGTGAAATGAACCTAAAATAGGACCTAGAAATGCAGTTTTCAAGCTCAAATGCAATCTGGAAATATAAATTTATGTGTTATATTTAGTTGCTGGAAATGCAGAAAATACAAAACAGAAATCAAAATGACTTTCCAGAAATCTAAGAAAAAGAGTCTAATTAGACTTGGAAATGATGTTTTTTAGACTCGGAATTGTTGGAAATTACAATTAGTTTAAAACAGAAAATGAAATCAATTTCAGAATGTTTAAAATTAAATTATGCCTACTTAAGGTGCAAAAGTTAGTTTCCTAGGCCAAAATGCTATGCAAAATAAAATTTCAGAACTAAGTAAAGTGTTGAAATTGCACAAAACTTAAAAGAGATTCAAAATATAGTTTCCAGGATACATAAAATAAAACTAGTCTAATTTAAAGGTCTTAAACGAAGATCCTAGACTAATATGTATTCCTGGAAATTAAGATTTATAAACTAAATATATTGCAGAATATACAAATATTCAAAACAGAAATTTAAATATAATTTAAATTATGTAAGGAAATAACCCTAAAGGTATCACGTCCATTGGATGTAGCTTGGGTGGTCGGGAGGAATGATTGTTACCCTCCTCACCAAGGTTCAATTCCTTGTAAGAGACATGGTGTGCCCTTAAATGGGTCTATAAAAATGCTCTTGTTGTTGAGCCCCCAATATTCTGAAAATGCTTGGCCTCCCCATGTTCTCTCGCGAATTTTGGGGGGGTTATCCGTGGACGTAGCGAGCACCGATATCCGGTGCCATGAACCACATATTAGTTTAAGAAGAAAAAAAAAACCTGAAGATATCAAATTTCAAAATCAAACCAAGGTATTGCTTGCTTAAATATTACTAGATCTAGTTGCTACTGTTTGAAGAAACTAGATGGGAAATATCTAAAGCAAACAAAATAAAATAAATATGGGAGAAAATTCACACCTAGATTAAATCCACCACTTGAAGTTGTCTCTTACTTAGATGGCCTTGGTTCAATCCCTTTGCTTGTATAACAAAAGCTCCAATCCACAAAAAAAAATCCACATAACATACACAATAACCTCACACAACATAAAGGAAATGATCTTCACAAAATTTGCTCTAAGAATATGTGATGTCTAATATTATCTCACTCAACAACAACAATCACAAATGAGGGGAACCTCCAATATAGAGTTCTAGGCTCAACCACCTCATAGTAAAATAATATTATCGTAGTGATCAAGTTTGATACGTCAATCAAAAGATAAAATAATGTTACATGGACATGAATTGATCATCAAATGATTTTATATCTCTCCACATGAGAGAATCAAGAGAGCTAGGGCAAACCACAAGAAGCTCTATTTAACTAAAACAATGAAATAATATCCATGAGAGAAGCGCCCTAGAAGAAAGTGTCCAAATGGTTGCAACCACTCTCCAAGGAACAATAAAATAATCTCCAAGGAAGTGCGCCCTCCAAGTCTCCTCCGAGAATAGTAAAAGTGGACCAAAGTGTGGTCTCAAAGGCTCAACAACCACCCCAAAATAGTAATACATAGAAGCATGTGCATTGGGTCCACATTGACCAAGTAGGATAACCATCAAATATTCCCCATGAGAAATAGTATGCCATAGGGAAGCATGTAACCACTACCCAAAGATAGGGCGAATTAGCTCGAAGTCACTTTAAACCCTCAACCAAGTGGAAGCAAAGTGTGAACAATACTAGTCAAAGATGCAAGTGGACCACCTAGGAGAATATGTCAAAATGGACAAAGGCATGTGGATAATTGGATGTAAGTGGAATAAATTAATGAGGACAAGGATGGATGCATAACTAACCCTCAAACCAACAAATTAATGAGAAGGGCAACCACTAGAATAATAATAATAATAATAATCCATTTTTAAGGTCACGGCCAAGCCAGCACACCAAATTGGTGTATGAGACCCCCTTGTTTGTGGGACAAGGGACCCCCCTCCGCCCAGCGATTTGACTGGTAAAGTCTACGAAGGTATACATACCCTACCCCCCTCTGGATTTGAACCTGTGACCTCTTAAGAGGAAACACATGTTCTTAACCATTAGGCCCACTCAAGCTGTATATATATATATATATATATATATATATATATATTATCGTGTTGCCTCAACATGTGTGCCAAAGGGGAAGTGCTACCCTCAAGTATTGAACCACGTGAGGATAAGTTGTATTCCTTGGTGCTTTATTCTTTTTTTTCTTTTTCTTTTTTTTCTTTCTTTATTTATTTTTAAATTGAACAAGGGAATAAGGCCTCAATGAAGGTTTAGAACATTTTTTTTTTCTTTCGGTAGAATCGACAACTAAGCCAAGCTTGTACGCTCGTGACACAGGGTCAGTTTCGACTGCTACCACTATAACCTCCAAGTGTAACCGCACATGCCCCAAGCACAACACACGGGTAASTCGAGGTTTCGATCCAGTGAYCTCACATAACAGAGTGCCTTAATAATGCACTCCATCACCAACTGATCAACACCCCGAGGGCAKGTTTAGAACATTGAAATATAATAGTGTTGGGATATTTRGACACTTAGGAGGTAGTTAAGTTCAACTTGGTCTAATATGTCTTTAGGTAAAAGTGTGTTTCTTAGTGTGTTTCCTTAGTATGCACTTGCARTTATGWAATCTGACGGTTGTGATATGTTCTAGACATATAGTGATTCGACAGYTCATGTTCTCCTCGATCTTAACAGCTATATTGATCCGAGGCTTAACACTCAATTGGTCCATGATCTCTATTTAAAGAGCATGGAGGATCATTTGCTGATGATCGATTATGAGAAACTCTCTTGTAAAATATTTTCCTTTTGCATTAATATATTGTCTCAAGTGGCCATGTTGGCTTGGGTCGTGGACCATTTTCCTCTTCGAGGGTTTTAACCACGTAAAAACATCGGTGTATTGATCTTTGATCTAGACGACACACGGGTAAGTCAAGGTTTCGATCGAGTGAGCTCACATAACAGAGTGCCTTAACAATGCACTCCATCACCAACTAATCTACACTGCGAGGGCAAGTTTAGAACATTGAAATATATTAGTGTTGGGATATCTAAACACTTAGGAGGTAGTTAAGTTCAACTTGGTCTAATATGTCTTTAGGTAAAAGTGTGTTCCTTAGTGTGTTTCCTTAGTATGCATTTGTAGTTATGYAATCTGAGGGTCGCGATATCTTCTAGACATATAGTGATCCAACAGCTCATGTTCTCCTCGATCTTAACAACAATATTGATCCAAGGCTTTGTTGGTTTTTCGAAATATAATAGTGTTGGGATATCTAAACACTTAGGAGGTAGTTAAGTTCAACTTGGTCTAATATGTCTTTAGGTAAAAGTGTGTTCCTTAGTGTGTTTCCTTAGTATGCATTTGTAGTTATGTAATCTGAGGGTCGCGATATCTTCTAGACATATAGTGATCCGACAGCTCATGTTCTCCTCGATCTTAACAACGATATTGATCCAAGGCTTTGTTGGTTTTTCTTCATATGAGATATGATCGATGTATTATTACAATGATGAGTGTTCCATATATAGGGAACATATGGTGACCATCCATGAAAGGATGTGTCCCTTGAATAATCAATAACTATTTATTATTATCATTTACTTATTAGATATGATATTTAATAATCAATAATTATATTATTAATTATTATTCTAAGAGACTGTCTTCCCGATGTTGTCCAAACATCAACACTCCGTCCCAACGAGGGAGACATTCTGCAACATGTCAAGCTTGTCTTTGAAGTATACAAACTTCACCCTAGACTCATGACACTTGTCTGTCGGTCTTGGGAGACATCTCTCTCCCACCTAAACCAAGGAGAAACTCCTTCTGCGGCTCTCCCTCTGAGCCAATTAACTCTCTAAGATTAGGCTCACTTTGGGTCCGCACGTAATAGCATATAGCATCTTGAGTCTTTATTATTCCTTGTCAAATCACCATGACTAGGACAAAGACCACACCAGGATCTTTCACCACAAGTACACACCTGAGAGTGAATGTCGGCCTAATGCTAACCGACACGTGGAAAGCACTTCAAGCACCTCGAGTCCATATTATTCCTTGTCATGATCAAGGAAGGACTACGTCAGGGCCCATTTACCATAAGTGCACCTTTATGATAAATGTATCCTATCTCCCTTGGTCTGCAACCCAATCTAGGAGAAGGTTTACCCGATGTTGAAACATCAATACTCCCTCTTAGCTAGGGAGGTATCTTTCCATAGTAGTACACAACTACTGTCCAGAGACACAATCTCTACCAGTGGTACACAACCACCATAGTAGCAAAAGGTTTGTCACACATGACACTCCCATGTGGATTTCTAGAGGCTACTCCCTCTAGGAACACTTAGGGTCAACTCCCCATAGTGTGTGACGTCAAGGGTCAACCCCCTTGACATGTCCTCATGTCCTCTCCATATGGGACATTGGGCTATAAGCCCAAATGCACTTATCCCTTCTCGAATAAGTGTCCTCACAGATCAACTCAACTCAATCACAGAGGAGTACAATCTGGAGAAAGTTTGTCACACATGGCACTCCCATGTGGACYTCTAGAGGCTACACCCTCTAGAAACACTAGGGTCAACTCCCATAGTGTGTGATGTCAAGGGTCAACTCCCTTGACATGTCCTCATGTGCTCTCCACATGGGACGTTGGGCTATAAGCCCAAATGCACTTATTCCTTCTTGGATAAGTGTCCCACTTATCCCTTCTCGGATAAGTGTCGTCACATATCAACTCAACTCAGTCACAGAGGAGTACGATCTGGAGAATGTCTAAGGAAGCTGCAAACATCAACACTCCCTCTCAACGAGGGAGGCATTCTCTGCCACGCCAAGTCTGTCATGGAAGTACTTGAACTTCGTCCTGGTTTGGTAAGAATATCAGCAACCTGCTCATCTGTAGGAAGGTACAACATCAGTACTTCCTTCCTCTGCACCATGTCTCAAATGTAATGGTACTTGGTCGCAATGTGGTTCGATTTGTCATGAAACACTAGATTGTCTGATATCTTCACATAGCTTTGGTTACCATAATGACTACTGGTGGAATCCAGCACATCTTCAGATAAATCTGCAAGGAGCTTGCGAAGCCACACTGCTTCACGGACTGACATACTTAATGCAATGTACTCTGCTTCTGCTATGCTCAAAACCACGGAAGTTTGTTTCCTGCTACACCAGGAAACCATGGAAGATCCCAAAGTGAAGCAACACCCGAAGGTGCTCTTTCTTTCCACAGCGCTCCCTGCCCAATCAGAGTCAATATATTCCTGCCATATCATATCAATATTGGAAGTATATCTCAGACCATGTCCAACTGTGCCTTGCAGGTATCTCAACACATGCTTCACAACAATCTAGTGTGTCTATCTTGACTGACTCATAAATTGGCTAAGTGCACTCACTGCATAGCAAATATTTGGTCTGGTGTTAATCAGATACATCAATGATCCAATCAGTTGTTTGTACAGGATCGGATCAATTTCATCGAAATCGGAAGAAGACACACTTAGTTTCTTTAGATTCGTCACCATTGGTGTAGCCATGGGCTTCAAGTTCAACATCCCAAACTTTTTTAATATCTTAACTGTGTACTTCCCCTGACTCAGGAAGATCTCATCAGTTCTCTGCCACACCTCTAATCTCAAGAAGTAGTGCATCATACCAAGGTCCTTCATCTCAAACTTAGAGGCCAACGCATACTTGCATTCAACAATAAGGCTCTCAGTATCAGTGAGGAATAAATCATCAACGTAGAGGACCAAAATCAGGGACTCACCATTAACAGTATTATAGTACATGTTGGGATCGATAGCACTTTTGCCTAAGCCCAAAAATCATCAGGTGTCCATCAATCCTCACATACCAAGCTCAAGGTGGTTGCTTGAGTCCATACAAGGCCTTCTTCAACCTGCACACATGAGACTCTGTCTCATGTATCACGAAACCATATGGTTGCTCGATGTATACTTCTTCCTCAATCTCTCCATTGAGAAGGGTTGTCTTTACATCCATCTGATGTACTCTCCAACCCATGGATGTTGCAAGGGAAATAATCATCTGGATAGAAGTGTATCGAGCAACAGAAGCAAATATCTCCTCATAATCTATTCCCTCCACCTGAAAGAATCCTCTAGCAACAAATCTCATTTTGTGCTTCTCGATGCTTTCGTCAGTTGTGCATTTGGTCTTATAGATCCACTTGGAAGTCACTACAAACTTCCCCTCAGGTCTCGGAACAATATCCCTCAAATCATTCTTCATGATGGACCGATACTCCTTCATCATGGCATCTCACCATAATGGCTGACTATATTCCTCCTCATAATAGGAAGGCTCAGAATCAATGATGTGACTCATCGTTGCAACTTAGCACAAATATCTTTGAGGTCTCTTGCTTTCTCGGAAGGTACCATGAGGAGCTACATGTCCTTCTACCTCCTGCAAAGTCTAACGATCCCATGCAGGTCTCTTCTGACCTACTGCAATATCTCTGGGAACATCAACTGAAGTTACAGGATCAACAGGATCAATTGGATCAATTGGATCAATAGGCTCAATTGTCTCCCTCTAAACTATTGGAGGGTGAGGGGGAGAAGGCACCATCTCTTCATGTCTCTCACTATCAATCTCCATTTGAGATCCTCTAGATCTCCTGAAGGTTGCCTCCTCCTCAAAGGTAACATCTTTGCTCACCTCAATCTGTCTCTGACCAGGGATGTAGATCCGATATGCCTTCAAAGACTCATTGTACCCCACAAATGTACCTTTTCTTGCTGAAGGGTTTAGCTTGGTCCTTTTCTCCTTGGGTACATGAATGTATACTAGCCACCCAAATATCCTGAAGTGTCCAACTTCAAGCTTCACTCATGAACTGTGTCCATACTAGACATCTCGTAGTTCCCTCGTGGAACCAATGTCTAAGACATATCAAGGTTCCCTCATGGAACCAATGTCTCACAAGACATGTTGAGGTTTCCTCATGAAACCAATGTCTTGGTTCCTTCATCTGACCGTCTAAGGTATGTCAGTATGAAGTCCACATTCCCCCCTACTAGGCCACACAGGACCCTCCGGGGAGAATGTCTCATGATGTATGAAGCCTTAAAACAAGAGTTGAAGGCGCTTCCCCAAGTTTAGTTAGCTCATGAATCATGACATTTGAAAAACCTCTTGATTCTTTTAGTCAGACCGCCCAATCTTCGCTTACACTTAAAATCATTGACTCTCAGACGAGTCTATGGAGAGCAGCTTGTATGTGAAGAAAACCCACCAAACCTTAATGTCATGATCTAAGTTGTCGTTGTAGACGTGGCATCCCATCACAACATCTATAGATGTCGCAATGGATATAACAGGCCCTCTGTGACCTTCTAAAACCGCCAAAGAGTATTGCGCATTTCCCTCTCCTCTTTTCCACACTCTAATAGTAGTATCTATTGATCCATTGCATAGAAAAATTTACAACAGTGGCAAAGCATAAAATTGCGTGCTTATGGCCTCTCAAGACGCTAGACACAGTCATATGTCACGCGCTACCCTCCCTTTTCCAGACAATGATGGATCAATCACAAGCTCCAAAGTAGAGAATAGAGCCTTTGGGGTTTAGAGCCATTGCGTTGATGGTAGATTTGTGTTTCTCAAGCATTGCAACCAGAGAATGTTTTCTCTCGCCTGAGGACTTTGCCCAGATTTTGATTATGGAATCGGCATATCCTGTGTAAACAAAACCATCTGACGAAACCACAAGCGCATTGATGGCATCGTCATGTGCTCTGAAAGATTCAACACATCTTAAGTTGGAAGGCCTCCAGATTTTCACCGTCCTGTCCCATGAAGCCGAGTATAAAAACCCATTTCTATCAACTGACAGAACGAATATGGTATCCACATGTTCAATCTAGAGAGCCTTCTTGTGCCTGCGCACATGAACATATTTGTTAGACAATATGGCATTCATTGCATAATCCTTGAGGGTCGACATGGTGTCCACCAGCTTATGGGCAGACGCGGGCTGCATATTTTCGATGTGTTTCCAAACTTTGATTCTTTGATCTTGATGTGCGATGTATATCATGTCACCAGAAAGTAGAATACACTTGACAACCCCATCTCTTGTTGTAGCACTGCATGCACATGCCACATACTGGCAATTGTTGTAGTATCCCTCCGCAAGTGGGTCGTTGAACGCCCTTCTCACGTCCGTGTCCACTGGAGGAAGAGAAGCCCACAAGTAGTTGGGTGCCAGGTACATTTTCCCACTAGAGTTTTGGTAACTGCTCATCCACATCAGAATATGTATTTCCGTTTCAAGGGCTTTAAAGTTTAAATGCTAGGCGTGGCACGCAGAAAACCATCATTTCTCCGCTCTTGCTCTTTGGGAATGCAATAGGGAATAACAAAATTTGCAGCCAATTACCCAGGCAAGCAATGACGGGTTCACCATGTTGTTTTTCTTCATATTTACCTGGGCCCTCCCGTGAGGGAATCAACCCAGTCCTGCTCTAATACCATGTTGGTTTTTCTTCATATGAGATATGATTGATGTATTATTACAATGATGAGTGTTCCATATATAGGGAACATATGCTGACCATCCATGAAAGGATGCATCCCTTGAATAATCAATAACTATTTATTATTATCATTTACTTATTATATATAATATTTAATAATCAATAATTATATTATTAATTATTATTCTAAGAGAATGTCTTCCCGATGTTGTCCAAACATCAACAAGCTTAACACCCGATTGGTCCATGATCTCTATTTAAAGAGCATGGAGGGTCATTTGTTGATGATCGATTGTGAGAAACTCTATTGTAAAATATTTTTTTTTGCATTAATAGATTGCCTCAAGTGGCCATGTTGCCTTGGGTCGTGAACCGTTTTCCTATTTGAGGATTTTAACCACGTAAAAACATCGGTGTATTGATCTTTGATCTAGTTGTGTGAGTGGTTACTCAAGGTATTTGTCTTGTGTGGGAATACCCTATTTTGTCGAATAAATAAGCCAATAATGTAGCACTCAAACTAAGGTATGGGCTTAATTAATTAGCAATGAAAATAGACCAAAATAATTTGGTTTGTCCACACATGGCAGTGGTGAAATAATGCAATATGGAAAATGAAAAGTTAATTACAAAGGGAAAGCCTTATGAATGGGGGTGAAATGACTCATGCACCCTCTAGGAATGGGGATATGGTAAAGTGTGAGTGTAACGTGGTTTCTACAGAGGTATTGAGTGGTAATATGGTGAAAAATAGAAGATACATAGGCAAAATGATGGAAAAGTGATGAAATGTGAGTGTGTAAAGGTAAAACACTAGGAGAACACCCCACCTTGAGAACACCAACAACTAAGAACAAGACCCAGTGAAGGTAGTGGCTAAACCATCGTGAGCAAGGGGAACAACAAGATGGTCACCTCAACAATGATCAACCATGGAAAAACACCTACAACAAGATGAAAGATATATGATATGTCGTTGAAGCAACCTCCACAAATGATAGAAACATGACTAATCCATCAAATATACTGAAGAGAATGAAAGGGCATGACAAACTAATCATGCCAAGTCATTCTACATGAATGCCACCTTCCTTCCAGTTGGCCAAGGATCAGATAAACCATAAGGGTAGCACTAAGGATAACATGAACAACATGATAATGCCCCTGATCTGTAACTAGTACATAGAAGGTCCGTAAGTGTCATCATGTAAGGTGTCATGAAAATGGTCCTCGAACACCCTATACAAAATGTGGTGTAACAAGACCAAAAGCCATCCTGATCCGGATCATTTTCGGCACGAAATGAGAGCGGAGATATAATAAAGAAATGCACAGAGATATTGCGGATATCCAATAATATAACAGAAACGTATCAGAAATGCAACCATAAACACAGAGATACAATAATACACGATTTCTATTAATGAAAGAAATGTACAGAAACTGTAAAAATACGGAGTGAAAGACTCACTAGAATGGTGGCAGCTTATCTTTGAGAAGAGATGTGACGGCTACTCGCATTCGCAAGAAGATGATTACAATGAGGCTCTGAAGGCCTTTTTACAATAAATGGGAATGTCAAAAACCCTAGACATCCAAAAACCTAACCCTATGAGATGAAGTGTCAAAAGTCATGTGGGCCCCGTTTGGGTAAGTCGGTACATCAACTTCTCGTGGTCGTAATTTTTGCATACGATCTCCATTTGACGCATATGATACATCGTTAGAAAGATCTATCCGTGAACTACAACTGCTGACAACGAATATCATGGTTCGGTACGGACTAATATTCATCGACTTGGACCATGCCCAAAAAACGTCGTTTAGGGCCTCAAAATAGCTCCGAAAGTTCAGGACCTGAAAAACTGCCAAAAATAGTAAATTACCAAAATTGTCAAAAAACTATTTTGAGCTAGTTGGAAAAGGTGGGTGGCCACCGATATCCACCTGGATCAATCCTCCCTCCTTAGGAAGCAATGGTCTCCATTGCATTAAGTGCCTAGGGGAGAGGGAAAAGCATTTGTTGAATCTGCATCTTCATGAGTTGCTTTCCTTGTTGGAGAAGTTGCGTTGCTTAGCTTGTTGAAGGTTGTCACGAACCTATTGAGGCTGACTCTGTTCAACAAGTCGAGCTACATGAGAGGACTATGTGTAGAAGGAATCTTTTCGCTTTGCTGCAACCTTGTCGACCTGCTTATGTTGGATAGAAAGTGCTTGGGGCGAGGCTGTAGTGGTTGCAGTGTCCTTGTGTTCCCCTTTTGAACAAATTGTGAAGAAGCTGAATTTTGCAGTATGAGATACTACCTTGCGGCACTGTTTAGGTGGAACAATAGTCAGAACTACCTCTGGTATTCTATAGAGATGACCCCTAGAGAAACAATGACACTGCGGGGTCGAGACTCATAAACAGCATGGCGTCTCCACATATATGGTTGGCCCAAGAGAACATCACAAACATCCAATGGGGCAACATTACATAATACCTCATCCTTGAAGGGTTGGATGCCATATGACAATTCGGCACTGTTGGCTGACAAGAAGATCTCATCCCTGGCGAAGCCACCCGATGTTGTATGGTTGCGGGTGTGGTGTTGTCGACAATCCCAACTGTTTGACGACCTCTGCTGAGATGAGGTTCTTCTGGCTTACGCTATCAACAATAAAATGCAACGGGGTCCCCTTCACCCACATCTGTGAATGAAAAAGGCACCCCCCCTCTTCAGGATCTGTTGGTTCTTCTGGTTGAATTGTTGCGGTCGCGACAATAGCAATGGGGTCTGCGTCAATGATCTGTCTTTTACCAGTATTTTCATAGTCTGATTTTGAATGAGGGTTCGGCTCCTTGTCTTTGATCTCAGCCACCAATGACTGTTTTGAGCGACATTCATCGGTGTTGTGCCAGGGGCTTTTGTGGAAATCGCATTATTTTTCGGTGTCCTTCTTTGTCTTCCCGTGAACTTCGGAACTGCTTGGCCGCTCTCTTACCATAGTGTGGTCCATCTCATGTACTGGTCCTCATAGTTGCCAACAAGGTAATATTGTTCCTTTACCGCATCCACAAAAAAA
>ML788365.1:432667-460997 GCA_009831015.1 Picea engelmannii
GGCAATTTTGATGCAGGGAGGACACCCCATTGTATTTGAGAACAAGAAGCTCAATCAACCCGAGAGGTTGTACTCCATTTATGACATGGAAATGCTGGCAATCATGCATGCCTTGAACAAATTCAAACAGTATTTGGTAGGCAGCAAATTCGTGGTCAAGGCAGACCACAACAACTTGAAGTATTTCCTTGAGCAGAAGGACCTCAGTGAGCGCCAGCAGAAATGGGTGACGAAGGTACAGGCATTCGACTTCGACATAGAGTATGTCAAGGGGAAGAAGAACATTGTGGCTGATGCACTATCGAGGAGACCTGCGACATGTTCTTTGATGGAGATTTCAGCAGATTGGAAATCCCACTTGTTAGTGGAATATTCCAAGAACAAGTTCATTTGTGAGGTTATGGATGGGCAGATACAGTATGACAGGTATAGGGTCATTGACGATGTCATATTCTACAAGGACAGAGTCTACTTGGTGCCAAATTCAGGGCTCAAGAAGAAGATCCTCACAGCAATTCATGATTTACCACTAGCAGGCCATCAGGGATTTTTCAAAACCTACAGACAGATCAAGGAGAGGTTCTCATGGAAGGGCCTCAAACAGGACGTTATGAGACACATCAATGAGTGTGTGACTGGCCAGCAGAACAAGTAAGAGCATACTCTTCCAGCAGGGCTACTTCAGCCACTCCCCATTCCAGAGCAGAAATGGGAAAGTATATCGATGGACTTCATCACAGGCCTACCCAAGGTCCAGGGTAAAGACTGTATCTATGTAGTGGTCGACAGGCTAACCAAGTTTGCTCACTTCTATGCCATACAAACAGAGTACAGCGTAGTTCAGGTTGCCAAGCTATTTTTCAGGGAGGTCTTCAGACTTCATGAGTTGCCGAGGAACATCATCAGTGACAGGGACAGTTAGTTCATTGGGACTTTTTGGAGAGAATTGTTTAGATTGGTGGGGACAGAGCTGACACCCAGCACCAACTATCACCCTCAAACAAATGGGTAGACCGAGATCGTCAACAAGTGGGTTGAAGGATATTTGAGGAACTATGTAGGTGGACAGCAAAGAACATGGGTCAAGTGGCTACATTTAGGAGAGCATTGCTACAACACCACTTTCCACATGTCCATGGGTATGACACCCTTCCGAACATTGTACGGATATGATGCTCCCACTTTGGTAGACTTCATTTTTGGGGAGAGCAGAGCTCCCAAGGCCAAGGATTGGATCATAGAGAGTCAGGAGATTCTCAAGTTGTTGAAAGAGAACCTGCAGATGACACAGAACTGGCAGAAGATGAATGCAGACAGGCATAGGATAGAGCACAGTTTTGAGGTTGGGGATCTGGTTTTCTTGAGACTCCAACCTTACAGACAATCATCTCTGAAGAAGAGTGGGCCCGAGAAGCTCAAGCCCAGATTTTATGGCCCTTATAGGATCATGCGTCGAGTAGGCAAGGTTGCTTATGAGCTAGAGCTTTCAGAGGGGAGCAAGATTCATAACGTGTTCCACGTATCTTGCCTCAAAAAGGCAGTGGGACAATTCATTAGCACATAAGATGAGCTTCCCCCATTGGATGAGGAAGGACAGTTGGAGTTGGTTTCGAAGGAGGTACTAGAGTTTCGGGCTAAGTCACATAGTTCGGGTTCGAGTTTGGGTTCGGCAACGATTAGGTTCAATTCAGGTTCGAATTTTCCAATAAGGTTTGGATGAGGTTCGGCTTTAGGTTCGGCTATATATATTGAACCCTAATGAAACCTCATCCCAAACCTCAATAAAATTCTCCTTCAAATTCGTCCTAGCTATATATATTGAACCCTAATGAAACCTCATCCCAAACCTCAATAAAATTCTCCTTCAAATTCGTCCTAAGGTTCGAATTCGGGCACACATTCAAGTTCGTTTAGGTTCGACATTAGGTTCGTCAAACCTTGAGGTTCGTCGAATTTTGAACCTCAAGCTTTAGGTTCGGCGAACCCAGTAACTTAGGTTCCGGGAGCGAAAACTGAGGAGCAGGGTCATCAGAGAGTGTTTGATGAAATGGAGAAGGCTTCCAGTAGAGGACGCTACTTGGGAGAGCGAGCAGGTGTTGCAGCACCCTGGATTGGTATTGCTTGAGGACAAGCAATTTCGGGAAGGGAGGACTGTAATGTCCCTTTCCAAATAGGAGCCCCAGACTCCAGAGAGGAGGCTTAATGGTCTAAATCACCTCGTTAGACAATAGCCAAGGCCAAAAAGGGGTAAACAGGGTTACTAGAGGTCACTCCAATCAAAGGTGTTATGTTCGGAAAGTGACATTTAGCTAAAAGTAATTAAAAGCGCTTTTAAGCCAATTTGAGCTAAAAATAGAACAGAAAAGCTAAAATTTGAAGTCAACGGCAAATTAGGGTTTCAGCAGCGAATTAGGGTTTCAAGCAACTATAAGAGAAGGTTCAACGACCTAATTCAGCATTATGTAGATTTTGACTTGTCATTGAGGAGAGAGGTGCATCTCAGGAGAGATAGTTCAGTGGATTCCAGGAGGAAGACACCAGTTGGTTGATTTTGGTGTTGAGAGACACACCCGAGTCACCAGGAAGATCACATAGGTCTTCCATCATTCTTCAGCAGAAGTTACACAGGTTCCAGCAATAAGAGTGCACTTATTCAGGGTGAGGGCGCAACTTTTGAGGAGGTTCAATGGATCGACTTGTCCCATCCAAGGAGAGTTCAGAGATTCCCCTCCGACCCAGTTGAGAGGAAGGCAAGGCGCATCTTTTGCCTGGTTCCTAGTCAAATTCCGACAGAGGAATCATTTGGGGCACATTTTCCAAACATTGGGAGTGCAACACTTTGTGTGGACACATCCGGGGTTCCCGAGCGATCATCAGATCAAATCCAGGGAAACCCTTCCGACCCATTTCACAGTAGGCCGAGGCGATCATTTTGAGACACATCTTAGCCGATTTCGGCGGTGGAATCACTAGGGCGCAGTTTTCCAGTGAGAGAAGGGTGCATTCACCCAGGGGGATCCATCCGAGGTCCAGACACACCAGCAGAGGGGCCGATCAGTCACTAGGTCTGAGAGCTAGAGCAGGGCGCACCATTTGGGACAGTTTCCAGGCCATTCCGAGAAGTTTAGCCACCAGGGCGAAATTTCCGGACTTTCAGCAGTTACCGTGCGAGCTGCCATAGTTCCACCTCATCGATTGATCCCGCAGTGCTAATCTATTATCAGGTATTATCAGTTAGTTTGCTTATTGTATTCCGGCTAAGATCGTTTTGTCATTTGATCTAGCCGAGTGATTCATTTTTATTCAGCCGCATTCGGCATTGTACTCACAGAGATATCATAATATAAGATTTGCAGTCTTTTGTCTCATTTATCATCTATATAGTCATTTATATGTTGTAACAATGAATTATCTACAGTAGATACATCAGATTATCTGAGTTTCCTAGACTAGCCAAGTCAGGAACATTAAAGCAATGGTAGGATAGAAATTGATGATCACTAGTGCAAAAACAACTTTCTTTGCATTAAAAAATGACTTCTTGATCAAGGATAGTGCCACTGCTTAATTTAGGATTTCAAGGACGAAGATTGCATGCCACACATCTTATCAGAAGTTAGAAGCGTTCTTATTTCCTACCTGTGAAGTGGATTAGAGGCATAATCAGATTGCTTATAATTCCTCAACTTCCCTTTGTGAGATTACAGGCATGCTTCACGAAAAGGGAAAGCTCATTCCATCATTATTCTTTGTGCTGATAGATATTCATCATCAAACTCTCTCTTGTCCACATTGGCTCTTGTCCTTGCTCTTGTCAGTGATGTAAAATCTGAGAGCCCAGGCCCGAGTACGAACTCATCTTGAGATTGCAATGGCCATGAAAATTTTTATTACAGTCTTCTGAATCAATGAAGCATCCCTGGCTAGGAAGCTCCCATGGATGGAGTAGAAGTTTGCCTGTCAGAAATTCTGCCCATTTGTGATATGGAAGGTCCCTTTTATAGTTGGTGCCCATTTCTGATAGAAAAGTTACTGTAGCATTTATGTGCTAATGCCATGGTGAGACTGTATCTGACAGACAATGAGGTATGACTTATAGCTCTGTGCACGAACACAAACAAGAAGCCTTAGTATGAAAGTGGTGGGAGATCATAAGCCCAGTGCTAGGGGTTGATGGACCATAGTTAGAGCCAAAGTATTTTGTGTTCATATACATGCGTAAGATAGGAGTTGTATTTATATAGATTGGATTCCCATATGTGTCATTCCGATAAAAGCTGAACATTGTGTCAATTTCCCTTAGGTTGGAATTTAGAATTCTGCAACATCCAGCAGAAGAGGTGTCCTGTGTACATACAATGCCTTAGCTTGGAAATGACTTTCTTGCAAAGAGATAACAGGTTGGTTGGGCGAAAAGTATTGCCCAAGTAACCTTGCGCACCAACATATTTATTGTAGATAACTGTTATGCAAAGGTCTCTTTGCTCTTTACTTCTGTTGAGCTATATGTGACTTTCATCGATATCTTTAGATATATGGTCTGCTTTTAATATACAATAATGATAAGATGAACTGATATGGTATCTGCTATGTTATTTAGCATAGTTGCAGGGAAATGAACTGCTGTGCATTATTACATATCATGGGTTATCGTAACCACAAAGCTTGTGACAATATCAGAAATCAAGAATGCCCAGATATGATGAATACTTTAAAGGCAATCTAATTATATGAATAAAATTATAAAACGAATGCTTGAACAACAGAGTGAAAGCAAACATCCAAATTCCCGTCAAGACAATACTTTAGGAGAACTGGCTTATTAAGTTAGGCAAGCTCTCCTGTTATACATGATTACAATGGTTACATTCTCGATGAGTATTTGATTCCATTTAAATTTGTCTGTCCCAAAAACTCCTCCCTGCATAACCTTGACCACATTTCAATACATTTTAGCGAGAAGTAATCCTAGTTTAAAAGCTACAATAGAGAAACCACAATAAGCTAGGGGCACAGCTGATTGAGGCCTTCGATCTTTGGAAACAAAACTGCAGGTTGCATTAGAAGGTCAAGACATAACGGCACACCAATGGAACCAGTTCCCACAGGTTAACAAATACTACACGAAACAAAATTCGGCCTCATAGATTTCATGAGCATTTAAGAACAGAACAGCAGCAACCACCGAAAGTTGACACATACTCACTAGACCTAATACACTAATGAAAACATAATAGTGGCCTATTAGTCCTAATCCAAAACATCGATGAACGGTATAAAACAGCGGCAAGGGGAAACTTGGCTCATATGTTCCAAAATCCAGTGGTTTGTATCGGGTTTGCCGGCATAGAAGAGACCAATCTTTCGATTCAAAATCGCAGAACACGGTTCTCATGAAACAAATATATTTTTAACATTTTGATGATCATCTACACAACAAAGGTTAAAATAAAACAGAGATAGGAATGCCAGAGATTGCTACTTTGTATGAGATTCTATAGACAACCCAATAAAAGCAAAAGAACAGTGCACGGAATGGAGTGGAAATAACGATAAGAAAACAGCCGTACCTTGGCTATCCCAGCGCTTGATCTCTTCATTTTTTATTTTCTTTTGTAATTGTAATTGAAACTCCACGGGCAGAACAAGCTTAAGGTAGTGTTTGTGCTCGTTGGGTGTCGTGATCTCGAACCCTTCCTCGCCCTTACAAAAGAAAACCCTTTCACCTTGTACCGGAAGTATTTTACAAGGAAGAGGCAGGGGCAGAAATAAGGAATAAGACCGCCATGGTTACTGTAATTACTAGTGCACCAGTGCCATTGTCGGACTGGATTGGATTCAAAGTATGTGTCACTTCCTTCGTATGCTCCGCCCCGCTCCCAAATAAAGCACTTCCGTTTTATATATAGGTACGTACAATAAGGGAGTTTGGAATTTGACACGTGTTGAAGATACTATGTCCGATTTTGGTGGTTTTTTAAATATTTTATTCATTAATTAGAAAGTATGAATGGTCATTCTACCCTTCCATTGCCTCCCAAAGACGTACTCTAAATGTTGTAAGTTTTTATTTTTCCCCAAAATTTTGTCATAAATTCAAAAAATAAATTGTATACGTGAGTGGTTGAGATTACATATTTTGGATGTCTATGGGATTTTGAGGGAGATGAATCGATTTATGAATTCATAAACGTGATTTAAGCAATGTAAAACTGTGATTTCGCCAACAATTGTGTTTCCGAATTCCAATGATAGTTGTTGAAAAGTCAAAAACATAGAAGGTTTAGACTATGCCCCTTCCAAATGATGGTTCATTTGACTTGTAATGGTTTATGGGAAGAGTAGCCTTTATTCACAAGTACAAAGATGATAGTATTTGTATTGGTGAATAGATTAAATGATACATTGAGTCATTGCGGGAAGAGTAGTCTTTGTTTACAATTACAAAGGTGATAGCATTCATATTGGTGAATAGATTCAACAATATGTCGAGAGATTGTGGACCATATTGGTATCAAAGTAGTGGATATTTGACAAAGGGATGTTGAAGCAAAATCAACCTAGAAAAGGTTTTGAGAAGAGAAACATTGAAAGAGTTGAAAATCACTAATGAGCATATTCAAGAATATAATCAACAACTAAGGGAGAAGTTGCAGCATTGTGAGAAGAAGATTGAAGACTTGTAGTGCAAGCTCCATAGCTTAGAAGATTTTGTTGCTTCTATGAGTGAACAACTCATGAGACATCAAGGCTCCATTTCCAATGTTATGGCAAGATAGATGTGTGCAATGTTCAACTTATGCAATTGGGAGAGAAGGTGAATTAGTGGGATGGTCACCGAGAAGAGAGGTGTGCTTTGATGATGTCATAGTCATAAGAAGAATCGGTAACCAAGGAGGAAATGTTGTTAAAAGTTCAAGTAGAAGATGAAGGGTGAAGCAAAACCTTTTGATTCTACAACAGAGGTTTGCATCATCACTGAGACAAATATGGTAAGCACATCTTCCAAAAACCTTTCTCATTTTGATTAGACCAAAGAGTCTTTTAACAATTTTGAATTGCATACTAGTGGGATAGGCTTTAAATTGATTGAACATATGGACTACAATGACCAAG
Organism: Picea engelmannii; assembly: GCA_009831015.1. Taxonomy (NCBI): domain Eukaryota; kingdom Viridiplantae; phylum Streptophyta; class Pinopsida; order Pinales; family Pinaceae; genus Picea; species Picea engelmannii. Next base: position 439,784 of record ML788365.1, read on the forward strand.
GGATTAAAGACCCTACTATAGTGAAACCTAGGTTGACACATGAAGGTTTAAGGTTTGTTGGTAAATAGGAAATAGATGAATGCTCCAAACTTGTGGAAGATTGTGAGTGTGTTGTGGCAGCAAAATGCAACCCATCTCTAAAAAGTTTCACTCCAAGATAAGACCACAAAGATCACCTTTGTTAAGGCAAGGAAGATTAAAGCAATGGCCACTTCAAGTGAAGAAGGGACAACAAAAATGGAGTATGCGTCAATTCATTACTCCAACAATCTTGTGCAAGCTTGAAAAAGGGTAGCAAGGAGACGACCCTAGTGTCTTAAATTACAACAATGCTTGGTAGACAAAGCAAGCAAGCCTTTGAGCACAAGGAAAAACCTAAGAGGTATGTACAAGGAAAAACACCTTTTGTTTGCTTATTTTGCAAGATGGAAGGACACAAGGTTGTGGATTGTTGGTATTCTTATGTGTGCTCATTTTGTGGATTGTTGGTATTCTTATGTGTGCTCATTTTGTGGATTGAGAATTCATCATGAGGCTTCATGCTAGAAGAAAAAAGACACATACAAAAGGCCAGAGTATTTCCAAGAGAGGAGGAATCCTAGGATAACTTCCTCGAGCCAACAAAAATTTTAGAAGAGCTAGAACAAGAATAGAGTACCCAACAACTAGAACATTATGAAGAATCATTGTAGCCATTGCAACTTCACAAGGGTTACTAAATGTTGGAGGTTACTTTCTAAACTTCATCCCAAGAACCTAACACCCAAACCAAAAAGAAGGTGGATGGCAAAGATCGGGTAAGAAGAAGGCATGCTTACATTTGTAATCTAGTAGGAGCGACCAAAGATGGTAGTCATACCATATAAGAGGTTAGTAGAGAAGTGTGATTATCAAGGACAACCTATTTAAGTTATTTAGGCTCTAAGTTGCAAATAATCAATCCATTGAATATGTTCGCAGTATTTCGAAGAAGATGGCTTGAATGGGTCTTTTGAGACTCAACAACTTCAAAGAAATAAACTCTAATCGCATTGGTAATAAAAGTAACATATTTGTTTCATATTCTATTGTTGTTGTGTTTTCTTTGACATTTGCTAGTTCTTCTATATATATGCATGGTTTTATATGCATATATCTTCTCAAGATGTGAAAGCCATAACAACAAAGAAAGGAAAGTTTGATGCTGAAAATTTAGTAGATAAATGAGGCAAACCCAGGAAGAAGGGGTCATATTGGTACCTTAGCACATGCGCTCCTACCATAGTTGAAGGATGAACCATCAAACCTTCTTTAGTTCCTTAAGCACATCCATATGAAGCAGACGACAAGATAACGAAAGTGTTAATATTGTGTTTTCCTTCATGCTTGGCAAGGCATTAAGAAGGTAGATAGTAAGTGGTACTTTTGTAGAGGTGCAAGATGACAAAGTTCAATAGTAAAGAAACATCGGATTTCTTTGTTGGACATGCTAAAAGACCTTAACGTTAAATTTGCATATGGGAGATTGAAAAAAAAATTGCTCAAGATTTGTTTCTCTATCAAAATTTGTGTGGGATTTTTTAGGATTGTAGTTGAGCAAATATACCAATCTACATAAGAGAACAACCATTGTTTGCTTTGTGCCTTCTTGAGATATGGTAAAATGGGACAAGATAAAAATGAGGTAGCTCTATTTGGAAAGGCAATGTTGGAAATTGTGTTGTCATTGATGTCAAAGGATGTCATTGATATCACAGGTAGGGGGAGACTGATTGTTTTCAATGACATGGAGAAGATTAGATCAAGGAAGCAGCTCGACTACTACATCCAAAGAGAAAGTGTTCATACTGCAAATCAAGATAGACAAAGGAAGTTGAGAATGTTCTTGCACGGTATTAAGTCTTTGCGCACATAGCTTTGTGTCTACCCTGAATCAAGAACAAGAACAATGAAGTAACTATGTGAAAAATAGTAGTCATGATGAGAAATGGTGAATGGAGACTAGAAAAAATGACCTTCCAAATACAGGTATGAATATGTAGAAGAGGTGTTGTGTTTACTCACGGAATGACAAGTCTAAGGATCAAACCAGACAGACGGCGAAAATATTATGCAGAGTTGAATTCTAATGGCGCAACAGACTATTTTCACAAAATGATATATCCCACATTCATTAGGAAAACAAAGTTTAAAAGGTTTATAATGAAAAGGAGTCATCGCTCAGTTTGAATGAAAGCGAGCGGAAAGAGATATGGAACCTTACGTAAAGGATTAACTTTTGAGCGATTAGATCTCAACTGCTCATCTCCAGAGATCAATGGTTAAGATCAAATATTGGGGTCCAACACTTGGTGGGCCAACTCAGCCATGTCAGTGACACATCATTGCCATGTGTCCATATATACGAGTGCCACATTAGAGGAAGTCCATGTTAGCAACACAACGAACAGCTCCGTTGACATCACATCAGCACCACGTGTTAGGACACGTATCGATGCCATGTCATGAAGGTGACGCACACATGGCAGCCACCTCATCGGCAACATCAGCACAAAAATCTATAAAAAAACTACTAAGTATCATGATATCGAGGAGATAGTGAGCACGACGAAGAATCGGGGGTATGTGAAGAATATGAGAGCATGAACACACAGACTTGTGGTGAAACCTTGGAAAATAACTAAGTAACAGGAATCAGGTGATGTCTCGAAAATTGGCTAAGTATAGGAGACTCGCGGACTTGTTGTGGAATCTTGGAAAATAGACTAAGTATCCAGATCAGATTGGATGAACGAAGTCATAAATAAGAGAAGAATGGAGATGTATCGTGGACCCGTGGTAAAAGTTTGAAAATCGACTGAGTATAGGAGACCCGCAGAGGAGTTCGAAAAATTGACTAAGTGTTAAGGATTGGTCGGACTGACAAGGCCACAAGAATCAGGGAAATGTTGTAGACCCACGACTCGTGGTGAAATATCTAGAATTGGCTAAGCATCAAGATTGAGTAAGTGACAAGAGATCATGGAGCACATTGAACCATGTGAAAATGTCTAAGTACGAGGAGTATATCAAAGGTCGCAGAGTGTGAGAGATTCGACGGCCCAAAAGGTCTCCATGTGTCTCAGATCATACAGTCCAGAGGGTGAGAGATTCAACGGCTCATGATGTTTCATAGACTCGTGGTGAAATACTTGGAAATGTGTCTAAGTGTAGGTGCAATATGAGTGCGGCGAAACGCAAAAGGTATATTTTGGAGGCCGCAAAAGGTATATTCTGGAGGCTACAAAAGTTTGAACATAGATGCTTTGGACCCGTGAACCCACGGTAAGATTTCGAGATATTATCTAAGTATGTGTAAAGGACAGATCGACGGTCGAGATCAATTCGAGATCTGATCGGGCGGTGGTTGTAAGTTGAAGACTCGGTGGTCCTAACATGCTAAGTAGATCGACGATTTTGATTGAATGGAGGTCAAGATAGGACGACCGATGTGCATTGTGATTGCATTGCATGTTTTGAAGGATAGTGAATAGATCGACAATGGAGAATCAATCGAGGACCAAATCGGATGGCTACTAAGCCATGAGGACATGTTGTGTATTTTCGTGAACAAAGAACATACCGATGGTCGAGAGTTAATCTGTGAGAATATCAGATGGTTGTTGAGTGTCATAGTTCATACTTTTTCTAGAAAGTGGATGGCGTGCGATGGAAGGAAATTGAAGGTCAGTTTCTAAGGAAGTTCACAACTCGGTTTTGTGGAGATATGGAGTTGAATCCATGAACACAATTATGCATGTGGACAAGTCATGGAGGTATAAAATGTATACATAACTATGTGGGAATTTAGTTCCAGTGTGTGTGAAAATTGGGTAAGGATGGAAGAGTGAAGTGCGCAGGAGCAGGGGATCGAGGAAGAGAAGCTTTGAATCTTTGAGGTTCGAGGATGTCAGAGAATGAAAGGAAAATAATTTAAGGGTGGCATGGTGGAGCAAGGGAGAGGATCGATGTCCTCATCTTCTTAAACAGGTTGGTGCCCAACCGATTGGTGTCTGATGACTGTAAGTGGGTGCTTACAGTGAAGAGTGGCATCCTCATATTCTAAACAAGTGGGTTCCTTCCAGATTGAATTGTAAGTGGGTGCTTGTTGTAGGGATTGGTGTCCCTCACATGTTTTATCCTATAAAGAATGTAATTCTTGTTTAAATATAAGAAAAACTTTCGTGGTTTTCTCCCTTAATGGGTTTCCACGTAAAATATATGTGTATTGTGTCTTTGTGTTGAGCTATGTTGATCTATATAATTCTTTGCATTTCTTATGATTAATTATGTGAATATCGGTTAAAGTAGTAAAAAAAAAGTGATAGAAATCCATGCAATATTGATTCACCACCCCTCTCAATATTGTTGAATATTCCAACAATTGGTATCAGAGTCAGTTCCTTCATGAACAATCTAACCACTAGAAGGTGAATCTCAATAGCTCAAATGGATGAAAAAAGAAGGCTTTTCCAAAAACAAAGCTCCAAGATTATGTTTTATGGAAGATAAGAATGCAGACCTATTTAATGTCACTTGGGTGTAACGTTTGGAGTGTGGTTGAGAATGGTTAGATTGCTCCAAAAACTCCACCCGTAGATACAGATGGAAAGAGGCTCAGTAAAAATAATTCCAAGACCAAGAATGTTATTCTTTGCGGTCTTGAAAAATCAATGTATTCCAAAGTCATGCATTGTGCCTTAGAAAAAGAGATATGGGACAAATTACAAAAATACTATGAAGGAGATGACAAGGTAAAGAGTGCAAAGTTACAAATCCATATAAGACAATTTGAGAATCTCAAGATGAATGAAGATGAGAGTATTGCAGCCTATGTTCTTCATGTGGATGAGATTGTCAACATTATAAAAGGATTGGGTGAGGGGATTGAATAAACCATCATTATACAAAAGGTGTCGAGATCACTTCCCTCGAGATTCAATCCCAATATATCTTCCATTGAGGAATTAAAGGATCTAGATAAGTTGACAATGGATGAGTTGCACAAAATTCTCACTACATATGAAATGAGGATTGAATGGGACAAGCCAACAAACCTATCAAGGACGGAAGCGGCCTTCAAAGAATCAAAGAAGATAAAGACAGAAGAACACAAGACTGGTGACAACTCAGATAGTGAATTAGATGCGGAAGAGGCCAACTTTGTCAGGAAGCTTAAACCAAGCAAATACAAAGGTAAACTTCCCTTTATATGTTTTAATTGTGTAAAATTAGAACACTTTGTTTATAAATGTCCCTATAAGAATAAAAAAAAAATGAAGAAGATTCCAATCTCAAAGGATATAGGAAGGGAAACACTAAAAAGAAAAGAAAAGAATAATCTACATACCAATGAAGACAACAACTCTTCAGATGATAGTGACAATGACACAGAATAAATTCTCTTCAAGGGCCTAGAAACACAAACAAATGCCCTAGAAAATGGAGACATTGATTCAACAAAAGAAGACAATCCTGAAATTGATCGAGAAGTAAATCCTGAAGCAAAACACATTAGTTCCTTAGAAGAAATAGACGGACTCAAATAAAAGAATAGAAAGCAGAAAAGGAATTGCAAAAATATAAAGAGGAGGAACATGATCTTCAAAAAGCAGAGAAGACAATAATTATTCTAAAGGTTCGAGTAGAAGAGGCAAAGACAGTTGAAGAATTCTTAAAAGCTCAACTAAAAGAAAAGGAATATATCTACAATAGTCTAGAATTTGAAATAGTCCATCTAAGAAAAGAATTGGAAAGATCACACACCAACATGAAATTCGAAAAGAGCTCTACAACCTTGAATGAAATCCTAAATCGTCAAAGGTCACCATTTGACAAGATTGATCTTGGATACAGTGAAAAGAAGAAAGTTTTGCATGAAGAAGCCTCAACCTCTTCAAAGCAGTCAAATGAAGAAAGGACCAAGAGCTATGCTGACATATTCAAAAATTCTACCAGGATAAAAAACAACGGGAAGGAAGATCAGTACGTTCCATAGAAGACAAATCTTCCTAACAGGGATAGAATCAATAAGACTCTCCCATCATGATGAAATCATGGAATCATGTATCAAAACTTTTTCTTTGGCTATTGTTATTCTTGTTATGGTTTTGGTCATAAAGAAATAGATTGAAAAACAAATGTAAGAGGTGGTTATACGAGTAACATCAACAAAGATACCCATTGATTCTCAAAATGAAATTACGACTCATTTTCTCCTTTATTGATAATTGCAACAATATTGGGCATATAGCAAAATTTTGTAGAAGCGATTTCAGGTAAAATCAAAAAGAGGATGCCCTGACGATCATGGAAATAAATAAAGAATAAAGGGCACAAAAGAAAGAAAAATACATGTTTGTTCAAACTACACTTCCTGCACAAAAGAATAAGGATGAGTGGGTCATTGACAATGGGTGCTCTAGTCACATGACAAGAGATAGATCAAAGTTTATCACGCCGAAGAAAAATGAAGGCAATGTCACCTTTGGAGACAATGGAAACTCAAAGATAGTCAGAAAACTCACTCTCAGTCTTGACAATGGAAAAGCTAAAGTGGAAAAGGTTCTTTGCATTGAAAATTTGAAACATAATCTTCTCAATGTAAGCCAAATGTCTGATCAAGGACACAATCTTACTTTTAACTTCCGAGAATGTGAGATCAGAAAAGCAAATTCAGGAAAGTTGGTTGCAAAAGTAATCAAAACTCCAAACAATGTATATGTTCTTGACTAAATCAATGGAGAAAGATGTTTTATAGGGCAAATAAATGAAAGTTAGTTGTGGCATAAAAGAATGGGCCATATGAACTTTGACAACCTAGTAAAAAATAGTATCAAACAAGCAATAAGAGATATGCCAAAGATCATAAAACCCTCAAGCATTGTCTATAAGCAGAGCCAACATGTAAAACAATCAAGGGTGAGCTTCAAGCCAAAGGAATATGCAACATCCAAGACATTGGAACTGGTACATATAGATCTTTGTGGACCAACAAGAACTAAGAGCATGTGAGGAGAAAGCTACTTCATGTTACTCATCGATGACTATACAAGAATGACTTGTGTTACATTTCTCAAAAATAAATCTGAGACATTTCACAAATTTAAAGCATTAAAAGCTTTAGTTGAGAATGAGACAGATCTGAAAATCAAATGTGTGAGGTCAAATAATGGAGGTGAATTCACATCAAATGATTTTGAAGAAATTTGTGAAACACATGGAATAAAAAGACAATATGCAACTACGAAAACTCCTCAACAAAATGGAGTAGTTGAAAAGAAAAACATACATCTACAAGAAATAGCTAGAACAATGTTAAATGAAGTAGGATTATTAGACAATTTTTGGAGAGAAGCAGTTTATAATGCTATCTACATTTTAAATAGAGGACAAATCGGGGTCGACGGTGAAAAGACACCCTATGAATTATGGAAAGGCTGACCAACATCCGTCAAACACTTTAGAATATTTGGAAGCAAGTGCTACATTAAACAGGATGATGAGGATCTAGGCAAATTTGACTCAGGCGGATGAAGAAAATTTTCTTCGGTATTCATCAAAAAGCTAAGCCTATAGATGTTCCAACAAAAGACTGTAGAAGATTATTGAAAGCGTTAATGTCAAAATAGACGAAGAAATACCACACAAGAATAAGTTGTAATAAGAGGAAATAGACTACAAAGAAGAAGAAGAAGAAGAAGAAGAAGGACAATAAAATGAAGAAGAAGAAATTAAACATAAAGATACACAAATGTCGTCGAGGTTTGTGCAGAAAAATCATCCAAAAAACTTGGTTCTTGGTGACAAAAATGCTCATACCCAAACTAGGAGAAAATTGGCAAGCATTTATGAATAGGTGAATTTCTCTTTATAGTCCAAAATAGAGCCTAGATTTTTTGCATAAGCTAGTAATGAACACCATTGGGTGAATGTTGTGGAAGAAGAGTTAAACCAAATAGAGAAAAACCATACATGGGAACTTGTCCCAAGACCTAAAGATAAAAATGTGATTGGTACAAAGTGGGTATTTAGAAATAAATTGAATGAAGATGGAAAAGTCATATGAAATAAAGTAAGACCGGTCTATAAAGGGTATGCTCAAGTAGAAGGTATTGATTTTGAAGAAACCTTTGCTCATGTTGCAAGGTTGGAAGCCTTTAGGATGTTTTTGACATTTGCAAGCTTTAAGAATTTTAAGGTGTATGAGATGGACATTAAGTATGCATTCTTGAATGGAGATTTAGAGGAAAACGTGTACATTGAATAACCTGAAGGATTCTTATTGTCAGAAAATGAAGACTATGTTTGTAGATTAAGGAAAGAACTTTATGGATTAAAGCAAGCTCCCAGAGCATGGTATTCTAGACTTGACCAGTATTTGCAGCAACAAGGTTTCAAAAGAGGAACAACAAATACCAATCTTTATATCAAAATCTATAATGAGGAGATGTTAATTATTAGGGTTTGTGTGGATTATATCATTTTTGGAAGTAATTATGATAGAATGAGCCAAAAGTTTGCAGAAGAAATGAAAAAATAATTTGAGATGTCTATGCTTAGAGAACTATATTTCTTCCTAGGACTGTAGATTATTCAAACCAACAAACGTATTTTCATTTCTCAAATAAAATACATCAAAGAAATGTTGAAGAAGTTTGGAATGGAAGATTGTATACCCATAAGCACACCCATGGTCATTGGTTGTAAGCTAAGTAGAGAAGATGAATCAAAGGAAGCAAATCAAACCTTGTACAAATCAATGATAAACAGTCTCTTGTACGTAATATCTTCAAGACTAGATATTTTGCAGGCAGTAGGGCTAGTTGGAAGGTTTCGAGTAACACCAAAGGAAACACATGTACTGGCAATAAAAAAATCTTCAGATATCTGAAAGGCACGTTGGATTTTGGTTTATGGTATCCCACAGGAAAATACTTTACTTTGACAGCTTACATAGATGTAGATTGGGAAAGCATTGTGGAAGACAGAAAGAACACCATTGGTGGAGCATTCTTTTTGGGCAATAGCCTGGTGTCCTGGTTCAACAAGAAGCAATCGTCGATCTCTCTATCTATAGCAGAAGAAAAATATATCGCATCAACAACCTGTTGTACACAAGTTGTCTAGATGAAACAAACACTAAAATATATCTAGGTAGAGTATGATCAACCAATATCAATTCTTTGTGACAATACCAGTGCAATAAATATTTCCAAGAACCCTATCATGCACTCGAACACAAAGCACATTCCAATCAAGTATCATTTCTTAAGAGAAAAAGTCACATAATAGAATGTCAAGCTGGAATATATTGGCACAAAGGAACAATTTTTTGATATCTTTACAAAGCCTCTTCCTAGACAAACATTCAAGTATCTCAGACAGAAGTTGGTAGTGGTCCCATGCCATCCAATCAGTAATGCACTACCAGAGGTGCACCAACCTAGGGGGAGTTGCAGAAAGAGAAGATGGTGGTTGGTTGCACAATAGAAAATAAAGAGTATATCAAAAGGAAGATAATATCCATTTGCCATTGATGTCAAAGGGGGAGAGTACAAAGAAAAGGGGAGATTTTCAATGTCGATACAGGGGGAGATTTGTAGAAAGAGAGATGTGTTGTCATCAATGACAAAGGGGGAGTTTGTTGGAAATTGTGTTTTCAATGATGTCAAATGATGTCATTGATATCACAAGCAGGGGGAGATTAACTGTTGTCAATGATAGGGAGAAGAGTAGATCGAGGAAGCATCTCAACTACAACATCCCAAGAGAAAGTGTCCATACTTTAAATCAAGACAAATAAAAGAAGTTGAGAGTGTTCATGTGTGGTACTAAGTCTCTGCACACATAGCTTTGTGTCTACTCTAAATCAAGAACGGGAACAATGAAGTAATTGTGCGCAAAATAACAAGCATGATGAGAAATGGTGAATGGAGACTGGACAAAATGACCGTGTAAATACATGTCTAAATATGTAGAAGAGGTGTTTTGTTTACTCACTGAATGACATGTCCAAGGATCGAACTAGGTAGACGACGAATATCTTATGCAGAGTTGAAGTATGATGGCGCAACAAAGTATTTTTGCAAAATGATATTTCCCACATTCAATGGGAAAACAAAGTTCAAAAGGTTTATAATGAAAATGAGTCATCACTCAGTTTGAATGAAAATGAGCGGAAGAGCTATGGAACCTTATGTAAAGGATTAACTTTTGCGTGATTAAATATTGATCGCTCATCTCCATAGATCAACAATTAAAATCAAAGATTGGGGTCTGACACTTGGTGGGCCAACTTAGCCATGTCAACGACACATCGACGACATGTGTCTAAATAGATGAATGCCACATCAAAGGAAGTCCATGTCAGCAACACAACCAACAACTCTACAAACATCACATCAATGCCACATGTCATGACATGCATTGATGCCATGTCATGAAGGTGGTGCCCACATGGCAGCCACCTCATCGACAATATCAACACAAAGCTAAGAAAAAACCGACTAAGTATCGTGATATCGACGAGATAGTGGGCACTACGAAGAATCGGGGGTATGTGAAGAATATGAGAGCATGAACCCGTGGACCCGCAGTGAAACCTTGGAAAATAATTAAGTACTAGGAATCATGTGATGTTTCGAATATTAGATAAGTATAGGAGACTCGCAGACCTACCATGGGATCTTGGAAAATAGACTAAGTATCAAGATTGGATCGGACGGATGAAGTAATGAGTAAGAGAAGAACATAGATGTATTGCGGACCCGTGATAAAAGTTCAAAAATAAACTAAGTATAGGAGACCCACAAAGGAGTTTGCAAAATCGATTAATTGCCAAGGATCGTTCGGACTGACAAGGCCAAAAGAATCAGTGAAATGCTGGAGACCCACGACCTACAGCGAAATCTCAAGGATTAGCTAAGTATCAAGATTGACTAAGTGACAAGAGATCGTGGAGCACGGTGAACCATGAGAAAATGTCTAAGTATGAGGAGTATATTGGAGGGTGCAGAGGGTGAGAGATCCGACGGCCCATAAGGTCACCACATGTCTCAGATCTGATGGTCTAGAGGGTGAAAGATCTGATGGCTTATGATGTTTCATAAACTCACAGTGAAATGCTTGGAAATGTGTCTAAGTGTAGGTGCAATATGAGTGCGGTGAAACATAAAAGGTATATTCTAGAGGTCGCAAAAGTTTGAACATAGATGCCTTGGACCCATGAACCTGCGATAAGACTTCAAGAGATTATCTAAGTATGTGTAAAGGATAGATCAATGGTGGTTGTAAGTTGAAGACCCACTGGTCCCGACATGTTAAGCATATTGATGGTTGTGATTGAACAGAGGTCCAGATAGGACGACCGCTTTGCATTGTGATTGCTTTGCTTGTTTTGAAGGGTACTGAATAAATCGATGGTGGAGAATCAATCGAGGACCAAATTAGACGACTATTGATCCACGAGGACGTGTTGCGTATTTTGGTGAACAAAGAACAAATCGACGTTTGAGATTTAATATGATAGAAGATCGGATAGCTGTTAAGAGTCATAGTTCATACTTTTCCAGAAAGTAAATGGCATGCAATGGAAGGAAATTGAAGGCTAGTTTCTAAGAAGGGTTGCAGTCGGGTTATGTGGAGATCTGGAGCCAACTCCACGAACACACTTATGCATGTTGACAAGTCATGGAGGTATAGAATGTATAAATAACTATGTGCGAATTAAGTTCCAGTGTGTGAAAATTGGGTAAGGATGGAAGAGTGATGTGTGCAGGAGCAGGGAATCCAATGAAGAGAAGCTCTAAAGCTTCGAGGTTTGACGATGTCAGAGAATGAAAGGAAGATAATGTAAGGGTGGCAAGGTGGAGGAAGGGAGAGGATCAATGTCCTCATCTTCTTAAATAGGTTGGTGCCCGAGAGATTGGTGTTTGATGATTATAAGTGGGTGCTTACAGTGAAGATCGGTGTCCTCATATTCTAAATAGGTGGGTGCCTTTTAGATTGAATTGTAAGTGGGTGCTTACTGCATGGATTGGTTTCCCTCACAGGCTGGAGCATGTAAATAATGTAATTCTTGTTTAAATATAATAAAAACTTCCGTGGTTTTCTCCCTTATTGAGTTTCCACGTAAAATATCTATGTATTGTTCCTTTGTGTTGAGCTCTATTGATTTATATAATTCTTTGCATTGCTTATGATTATTTCTTTGAAGATCAGTTGAAGTAGTAAAAAGAAAAAGCGATTAAAATTTGTGCAATACTGATTCACCGCCCCTATCAGTATTGTTGAATATTCCAACAAACAAATCTTCAAAGACAAAAGTATGGTGTACATTTATGCACATTTAACAAATTTAGACTACAAAACTCTATCGATAATAATAGTCAAAACTTTTTTATGGGGACTAAAAGACTCCCTTTGGGGAGGTGTGAATAAAATTAGATCATTGAATATTTGAAATGGTGGAATTTAATTCTTTGGTTGATTGTCGTGCTTAAAAACCCTGTATTTTCATGCTTGAATCTCTCTAATTACTGCCATGGAGAATCCCTTGACTTCCTTAAAAAATGGTTCATGTGGGCAAAACATGTAGAGGCTCAACAATGCAGAGGTATCATAGTGGAGTATTTTACTCTGCACTACACATTCCACAATAAAGAAATGGTTATGGCAATGGACATGCAAAGTTTGATGCATGTGGTGGATGAAGCCAAGTGGAGCGATTAGTCAGAGCGAGGTTACCCCACCCTTCACACTCTACACAAAAGGCATTAAGCACAAGTCTTCAATTTGGAGATTGTCATGTAGAGGCTTGGAGGAATCAAGGAGTGGTTAATTTTACACTTCACATAGGCATGATTCTTAAGGTAATAAGGAAATGTGAAGGCATGATATGTTGGGCCAATGTGGGGACTAAGACATAAATACTTATACTCTACACTATGCACTCGACAAGATGTCTAATGCAAAAATTCATGCAAAGGCTAAAGCATGCTTACATCTGGGTCAGAGCCTCCATTTCGAAGATAGAAGGAGGGTTGCAAGACAAAGTAGGTCTATGTCTAACTATCATGTGACGTGGCCACACAAAATGGCACCACATGTATAGGATGACCAATCAGAGGCCCCTAGATGGAAAAAGAAAGAGAGGCCAAAAAGGTCATTTCCTGCACAAAAAAGAATCCAACACCCAACAAAGGCACATTAATGGTTTCTAGAGTGGATATGCATTCAGGAAAGCTGGAAGAATATATGGATAGGCTCACTAAGAAGATGGTTGGGTTTACATAACCCCTTCTTGGGAGTCCTTTAACCTTCCTTTGCGAGGGGGAGAAAAAAGTGAATGGGTTCAAAAAGAGGTGGGGATTTTTCTTTTGGAGAGTCCTTATATGGTTCTTTTGTGCAAAGTAGAGAGTAGGGTTCCATGATGAGAGTGAGTTGGTTCTTGCAACTAAGAGGGGCACCTTGCTTTGAGAGGAAGAGGAGAGAAGCAAATATTCTCCTTGTGCATTCTCATTGGTCTTGTTTATCTTAATGAGCTACCATTCAAAAAAGAGCCATGTTGAATCATGTTAGTTCAACACTTTGAAATAAGTGAAAGATGGTTCATTCAAGGATTGAAGGCCAAATTGGGAAGTGGCCCACCCTACATCGGGGAAGAAGGAGATAGCCTTCTTATTCACGTTAAAGGAGATTCAAAATTCCTATAGAAAGGGAGAAATCATCCCAACCTCTATAGGCTTTGCCAATGTGAAGAAGAAGGACTAGCTTTTTGTTGTGTCTGGAACAAGAGATTTCCTATAGTTTGGATGGTGAGTCTTTATTCCAAATGGGAGGAAAGCATCAACGAAATTGCTTGGTCACAACCCTGAGAAAATAAGAATATTTGTTGTACACAAATGTTTTCCTCATTGTGTGTATCAAGAGTAGATTAAGGGTGGTACCCTTTTCCTTTAGCATTAAGTCATTAACTTCGAAATAATAGAGCTACAACTTAGCATGATTTATAATCTACTACTTTCTAATATTCTTTGAAGTTGAGCTATCCTCCTCTTCGATGTTAGTTTCTAGCTTGGGTTTCCAGGGTAAATCCTCTACATTACGTGGTGTGTGATTACATGGGTTCATGTTTTGAATTCTTTATTTATATGCAAAGTAAAATCGAAAGATATCAATTACAGAGTGATAAGCCAATTACACAATAGTTATTAACAAAGAGAAGACACGACAAACCTAAATAAACAACACCATAAAGAACATGTAAGTTCCACATTTTAAAAGTTGATAACATTCATACTAGTGAATTGACTCAACCTAAGGCTAGGAGATTATGGGTCATATTGGTATTAGAGCATTGTATCCTTGGTAGATACAGGTTGAAGAAAAATCAACCTTGGGAAATGTTTTGAGAAGAGAAAGGCTAGGAGAGTTGAAAGTCATTAATGTACAGATCCAAGAAGAGAATCAATATTTAAGGGATCAGTTGCAATAGCATGAGAAGAAGATTGAAGACTTATTGTGCCAGCTCCAAACCTCATAAGGTTTTGTTGATTATGTGAGGGATAGATGGTGAGAAACCAAGGCTTCATCACTAATGTTATGGAAAGCTGGGATTTGTGTGGTGTTCAACTTATGTAGCTGGGAGAGAAGGTGAATCAATTGGATAGTCAACAAGAGGAGAGGTGTACTTAGATGATGGCATAGTTGCAACAAGAATTGACACCTAAGGAGGAAATGTTGTTAAATCTTCAAGTAGAAACCCAAATGATGAAATAAGTGCCAAAACCTTCTAGTTCTACAATATATGCTTGCACCATGACTGACATAGATGTGGCAAGTATATCCTCTAAAAACTTTTCTCATTTTGATTTAAGAAAATGGGTCTTTCGGTTTTGAATTGCATACCAACATAATAGGCTCTAAGTCGATGAAACAAATTGGATATGATATCAGGGGCTTGGCGAGAAAGGTTAAGCAGCTAAAGACTCGTTGTGTTGGAACCTAGATTGAAGCATGAAGTCTTAGGGTTTGGTGGTAAAGAGGAAATGGAGAATGTTCCAAAGTTGTGGAAGATTGTGAGTAATCTGTGGAAAAAAAATGCAAGCCATCTTTAAAAAAATCATCTCTAAGAGAAACTAAGAGCACCAAGATCCCCAAGGCAAAGGACATTGCAGAAATGGACACTTCAAGTCAAGGAGAGTTAACAAAAAATGGAGTAGGTAGCACTCCATTATTCCAACAATATCGTGCAAGCTTGAAGATGGTGCCAACGTTTAAAATTCCATTGGTACTTGGTAAACCAAGAAACCAAGACTATGATCACAAGAGAAACCTAAGAAGTATGTACAAGGCTAATCACTTCTTCCTTATTTTTGTTGTAAGATGAAAGGCCACACGACTATGGATTGTTGATATTATGATGCGTGATATTTTTGAAAATTTAGAGGCCATCATGTGGCTATGTGCTAGAAGAAACAAGTCTTGTACACGCCGACATGTTTCCAAAAAAAGAAGAATCTTAGGATACCTTCCTTGAGCCATCAAAATGTTCATAAGAACCTGAACAAGAAGAGAGTACCTAGCAACTAGAACAATAGTAATAACTATTGTAGCCATTGAAATATAACTTGACATTCAGATGCCAAATGTTGGAGGTTACATCCTAAGATTCATCCCAAGAACCAAACATCCAAACCAAAGAGAAGTTGGATAGCAAAGGTCGAGGGAGAAGAAGGCATGTTTACATCTACATTCAAAGAAGCAAGGGAAATTAAAGATGACAATCACACTAAAGAAGAGGTTAGTAAATAAGTGCCATCATCGAGGAAAACCTATTTAAGGTATCTAGACTATAAGTTGCAAAGAATTAATCCATGTAAGATGTTTGTAGTATGGTGAATAAGATGGCTTAAATGGGTCTTTTAAGACTCAACAACTTAAAAGCTCTAAACTATGATTGCATTAGCAAGAGAACTAACATACTTGCTTCAAATTTTGTTGTTGTTGTGTATTGTTTGACATTTGTTAATTGTTGTTTGGATATGCATGGTTTATAAGAACCACTCTTCTTAAGATGCAAAAGATAGGGCAACAAAGAAGGGCACATTTTAATGCTAAAAATCCAATAGAAAGATGAGGTAAACCTGGGAAGAAGGGACCATATTAGTAGTTGAGCATGTGTGCTCCTACTATAATCAGAGGATGAACTGTCAAACCATATTTAGTTTTGGAAGCACATCTATATGAATAAGATGCCAAGAAAGCAATACTATTGATGTTGTATTTCCTTAATTCCAAGTGAGACATGAAGAAGGTAGACAACAAGTGGTAATTTTCTAGAGATGTGCAAAGTGACATATTTCAATCGTGAAGAAAACTGTAATTTCTTCATTAGAGAGGCTAAAAGACCCGAGAGTTAAATTTTCATATGGGAGATAAAAAATTATTTATGAAGTATTTTATTTCTCCATTATAATTTATGTTGGATTTTCGACAGACATATGGGAGATAAAAAATTCTTTATGAAGTCTTTTATTTCTCCATTATAATTTATGTGGGATTTTCAACGGATTGTAGCTAAGTAAATACTTCGGTTTGTAGAATAGGATAATCGTTGTTCTCTTTATGCCTTCTTGAGATAAGCTACAATGTTACAAGCCAAAAATGAGATAGCTCTAGGTAAAAAGAAATACATTCAATTTCGCTTCAAAGACTAAAGTATGGTGTAAATTCTCCCTTGGTCAACAAAATTATAATGTAAAAATCCTATCAAATAGAGTCAAATCTTTTAAGGACCAAAAGCCTCCCACCAAGGAGGTGTGATCCAAATTGGAATCTTAAAGTTTTGAAATGATAGAGGTTAATTATTTGGTTGATTATTGTGCTCAATAACCCTTGATTTCCAGGTTTGAATCTCTCTAATTCATGTCTCGGAGAAGCCCTTGATTGCCTTAAAAAATTTCTAAGGTAGGTAAAATATGTCAAGGTCTATAAATGTGGAGGTATTGGAGTGGGGTATGTTACTTTGCACTCTATATTCCACACAAAATAAATGTCTAAGGAAAGGGACATGCATAACTTAATGCACGTGGAGGGCCAAGTTGGAGGGAGGTCAACCCACTCTCCATACTTTGTACTCCAAACTCTACACAAAAGGTAACTAACATAAGGAAATGGGCGAGAGTCTTCAACCATAAAAAGATTTGGCATGTAGAGGATCGAACAAATAAGGAGCATTTAACTATGAATCTGCATTCCACATAGGCGTGAGTCTCAAGTCAATGAGAAAAGGTCAAGGAATGCAATGATGTAGGGAATAATGAATAGAGCCCTACACCCCCCACTCCTCCCTCGATAAGAGGGCTAAAGAAAAAAATCCATGTGGACCATGAGACATGCTTACCTCTATGTTAGGACCTCTGCTAAGAAGATATAAGGAGGGCCCTAATACAAAGTAGGTCAATGCATAGTTAGCATGTGACATGAACATGAAAGGTGGTTCCAGGTGTATAATGTGACCAATTGAAGGCTACCACATGGAAAAAGGAAAAGAGACTTAAAAGGTTATTTCCTACATAGAAAAATATGATGGCCGAGAAAGGCGTGGCAATGGTTTCTAGAGTGGCATGGCATATGAGGAAGCTGGAATAATAGATTGACAAGCTCGCTAGGTGGATAGTTGGGCTTCCATTGTCACTTCTTTGGAGTCCTTTGGCCTTCCATCAAGGGAAGTAGATAAAAGCTGAGGAGTTTGATGGAGAAAGAATTTTTGTTTTGGAGGGTTCCTAGATGGATTTTTACAAGGAGTAGGGTTCCACGATGAGAGTGAGTTGGCTCATGTGACTTTAGATTAAGGAAAAAACCGATAGGGGTACTATGTTGTGAGAGGAAAAAGAGAGAAGTAGACATTACCTTCATGCATTATCACTTGTCTTGTTTATCTTAGTAAGCTTCCATTCACAAAAGATCCATGTCAAATCATGTTTGCTCAATGCTTTGGAGTCAATGATAGTTGGTTCATTCAAGCATTGAAGGATTAATTAGAAAGTTTCCCACACTACATTGGAGAAGAAGGAGACAACCTTCATATTGATAATGAAGGAGATATGATATTCATGTAAAAAAAGGAGAAGTCACCCAACCCTTTTTAGCCTTTGCTATAGTTGAGATTCCAAAACAAAGAAGAAGAATAGACTTGTTTTTATGCCTACAACAAGAGATCACTTGTACTTTGGATGGAGAGTCTTTCTTCCAAACAAGAGGAAACCACAATTGAAATTATTTGGCCATAATATAGAGAAAATATAAATCTTTGTTGTAGATTGGTGTTTTCCTAGTTGTGTGTGTCCAAAGCAGATTGAGGGTGTAACCCTTTTCGTTATACTCAAGTCACTATAATAGGAATAATATAGTTCTAGTTGAGCCTAATTTAGAATTATTAAGATTATCTGGAGCCAAGTAAGCCTCCTCTTTGATGTTGGTTTTTTTCGTTTGGGTTTCTAGGGTAAATCCTCTATGTTCTATGGCATGTGATTGCATGAGTTTATTGTTTTTAATTGTTTGTTTGGATACACAGTAATGTGGATATAGTAACAACATAGTCACATGACAATTACACAATAGTAATTGGTGAAAAAATACACATTAAGGTGAAATAAACTAGCACCCTAATGAACATTTAATTCCCACATTTTAAAATCTAGTAACATTCATATAGGTGAATAGACTTGGCCATAGACTAAGCAATTATGGATCATATTGGTATCTGAGTGGTATATCCTTGGGAGGTGCACATTAAAAAGAAATCAACCATGGGAAAGGCTTTAAAAAGAGAAATGTTGGAAGAGTTGAATGTCATTGATGAGCATAGTCAAGAGGAGAATAAAAACCAAGGGAGAAGTTGTAATAATATGAGAAGAAGATTGGAGACTTGTAGTGCAAACTCCACACATTATAAGATTTTATTTCAAATTCTACAAGGGGCTAGCTAGGGAGACATCGAGGGTACATATCCAATGCTACACAAGTTGGTATTTGTACAATGTTCGACTTATGAAACCAGTAGAGGAGGTGAATCGATTGGATGGTCACAAAGAGGAGAGGTGTACTTATATGATGGCACAACTACAAAAATATTTGACAACCAAGGAAGAACTATTGTTACAGCTTCAAGTAGAATTCCAAGTGATAAAGTAAGGGGGGAAACCTTTGGATTCTACAATATGTTCTTGCACCATGACTAAGACAAATGTGGTAAACACATCCTCCAAAAACCTTTCTCATTTTGATTAAGAAAAACAATATTTTGGTAGCTTTGAATTGCATATCAGAGGTATAGGCTCTAAGTTGATGAAACAAATGAGCTACAATGGCTAAAGGATTAAAGACCCCACTGTAGTGGAACCTAGGTTGAAGCATGAAGGCATAAGGTTTGGTTTAAAGAGGAAATGGGTGAATGTTACAAAGTTGTGGAAGATTATGAGCGTATTGTGGTAAAAGAATGCAACCCATCTCTAAAAAGTTTGGCTCTAAGAGAATCTAAGACCACTAATATAACATTTGTTAAGGTATATGAGAGTAAAGTGATGTCCACTTCAAGAGAATAAAGGATAATAGAAAATGGAGTAGGAAGCACTCTGGAGATAAGAAGGGTAGTGGGAGATGACCTCGGCATCTAAAACTGCACTGTCATTCAGTAGACCAACAAGTAAGCCTACACACATAAGATAAAACCTAAGAGGTATGTGCAAGGAAAACCATCCCTTGTTTTCTTTTGTTGTAAGAAGAAAGGCCACAATGTTGTGGACTATCGGTATTCATATGCATGCTTTTTTTTTTGGATTAAGAGGCCATCATGTGGCTTCATGCTAGAATAAACATGTCTTATTACAAAAGAACAACTTTCTAAAAGAAGAAGAATCCTAGGATAAATTCCTTAGGCCAACAAAAAGTTCAGAATAACTGAAATAAGAAGACAATAACTAATAGCTAAAGTAGTAGCAAGAACTACTATAGTTGTTGCAATTTGATTGGACATTAGGATGCCAAATGTTGGCGGTTACATCCTGAGCTTCATCCCAAGAAATGGTCATCCAAACTAATGATAAGGTGGATATCAAAGTTCAAGGTAGAAGAAGGCATGCTTAAACATGTATTCATAGAATCAAGAGTAACCAAAGATGACAATCACACCTTAGAAGGGGTTAGTAGATAAGTGTCATCATTAAGGACAACTTCTTTAAGGAATCTAGCCACTAAGCTACAAGAATCAATCCATGGAAGATGTTTACATTATGCTGAAGAAGGTAGCTTAAATGTGTATGTTAAGATTGAACATCTTTAAAGCAAAAAACTATCATCACATTGGTAAGAGAACAAATAGAAACCCTTTAGATTTTATTGCTATTGTGTTTTCTTTGGCATTTTCCAATTGTTACTTTGATATGCATGGTTTTATAAGCACCACTATTCTTAAGATGTGGAAGCCATGGTAGGAAAGAAGGGGAAGTTTTAATGCTAAAAATTGAGCAAACATATGAGGAAAATGTAGGAAGAGGGGATCATATTCGTAGATGAGTATGTGTCTTCCTGCCATATTGAAAGGATGAAACATTGGTCCTTTAGTTCCTTAAGCACATCTAGGGATAGAAGATGCCAAGAAAACCATAGTTTATTGTTGTTTTCTTTAATGCTAAGTGAAACATGAAGAAGGTAGACAAGAAATGGTATTTTTCCATATATGTGCAAGATCATAGATTCAGTGATGAAGAAAATTACAATTTAATCATTGGAGAGGCTAAAAGAGCCAAAAGTTAAATCTACATATGGGAGCTAAACAAAATGTTTCTCAAGTCTTTTCTTTCTCTATGAAAATTTATGTGATATTTTTAGCATATTTCTATTGATAAAATACACTACTTTATAGAAGAATACAACCACTATCTGTGTTGTGCTTTTTTTAGATAAGGTACAATGTGACAAGCTAAAATGAGGTAGCTTTGTTTGGGAAGGAAGACCTTCAAATTCTCTTCAAATATTGAAGTACAATGTAGATTTTCCCATAGAAAGCAAATTTATAGTGAAAAAATCCTATCAACAAGAGTCACAAATTTTGGGGGCCAAAATCCTTCCATTAGGGATGTCCAATATGAATTGGATCCTCAAAGATGTGAAAGTGTAGAGGTTAATTCTT
>ML788365.1:463235-474833 GCA_009831015.1 Picea engelmannii
AGGGTTCTCATTCACTCCAACCCAAGATTTTTTCCCCCAATATATTCGACCCCTTCTCCTTTCCCCTAACTCCCCCTTTTTGCTACATCTACCACTGCCTTCCTAACCTCCTTGGGAAGGTCCCAAGGATGCCAAAAATAATAAAATAAAGATTCTCCACCTTCCCAAGTTTTCCTCCCTAACATGCTATCTACTTGGTTAATAGGAAAATAAATTGGGCAAGTCATGCAAATCAAATCTCACTAAATTCAATTCAATCTGAATGAAAATAGAATTTTCCATTTATCAAAGATAATAAGTCTCTTAAATGAATTTCAATAATTTAAATGAAGAAACCTTATAATATTTTAATTTCTAATTATACTACAAGCATCATACACCCACCATAAATAATAATATTATAATAACTAGTATACATCATAATAATACTAGCATACATGCGTAAGGTATGTATGTGTAGCTAGTGCAAACATAGCTCATGCATGTACTAATGATAACAACCGACACATTGAATGCACAATTCCTACATGCTTGAAACCAAACATGCAATACAATACATCTCGTAATGCATTAATCAATAATCTATACTAACATAGTAACAATAATTTATTAGTCAAAACAATTCAATATGAATTGAACACTACCGCTGCATTACCATAACTAAATTAATTTAGTATTTATTACACAATAACTTAGTCACTAAGTTTACTCTACTAAATCTCAATGACACTCTCAACTACACTAAAACACCCTTCGTCCCTAACCTGCTTCCACATTCCACATCCTATCCTTTCCTTTGCTAGATTATGCTGGAGCATCAACTATATTGACCTAACTCTAGATAGAACTAGTAAGAAACAATGCCAACTACCTTGACCAAGCTTCCCTAGCAGGCAACTAATAGTCACCATCACACATCTATGGGAACGTTTCAAAGGATAAATGGTGGGCAATACTTCCAACCCTCCTGATAAAACTAACGTCAACACTCTATCATTGACCATATTGTGGAATTGTTGTTGTTCTAAGAGCTTTGTTATTGAATATCCAGTTTGGGCAACCATGCTACCTATAAAACCTACACTTTCCCAAATAGCATAGCAATGCATTTGAACCAATGTATACATAACATAATAATGCTTCCTAACATAACATTTCTAAATCGATGTCCACGACATCTGCCACTTTAGTATCACGCTTATATGCCTATCACATAGCCCATTCAACCTATAGGTTAGTTTACAACACAATATCATCCATAACCATAAAACTATTGACATGATTGCCACTTTACTCATCAATGAACAATGTAAACCAACTAGTTATTCATCATGTGCATTATACTAATTGATTTTTTAAAACATATCATCCAAATCAATATATTTTTTAAAACATATCATCCAAATCAATATCCATGTACCAAAATATTTCTTTTAAAACTTACATGCTAGAAGTAAATCGCACAACATCCATCATTAATCGTAGAAACACTAATTCTTCATAATATTCACATATATGTAGGTCCACATGTCCATATGCTCAAGTCCCATTGTTCTTAAAATGTTCCATATACAATAAGCAAAGAAATACTATTAGGTCATAATGTAGTTTTAGCTACCTAAGTCAAAATGGGGCATTACAAATAATGTATGTTGTACACCAATTTTTGTCGCATCAAGAGTAAATCCAGGGTTGTATCCCTTTCCTTTAGACTTAAGTCATGTGAATAGGAATAAGAGAGTTATAATTGAACCTTATTTATAATATACTAATTTATGAGATTCTTTGGAGTTGAACTAGTGTCCTCTTCAATGTTGATTTTCCCATTTGGGTTTCCAAGGTAAATCCTCTATAATCTATGATGTGTGATTGAATGATTTGTTGTTTTGAATTCTTTGTTTATATACATAGTAAAATATGAGGATAGGAATCACATTCATAAGATAATTACATAATAATAATTGATGAAAACAAGACATAACAAGGTTAGATAAACCAACACTATAACAAATATTTAAATTTTGCATTTCAAAAGTTAGAAACATCCACACTAGTAAATTGATTTAGTCATGGGTTGAGTAATTAAATATCACTTGATCATGTGACCTCTTTGCTATGGGTACCCCCCAAGGACATCTTGGAGGCATGAGGGGAGAGGCTCTAGGAAAATGAGGGAGTGGAAGATGACATGGAATGAACTATGGGAGGAGGAGGAGAGAGGATAACATAGTAATTTTCTAAATTTTAGAGACGACCCCTATGCAATGAGAAGGAAGGGTACCATCGACATCGATTAGGCAAGGGATGGTTTCGACATAGGTTGATCTAGGGACATGCCTACTCAACGAATCAAAAGGATGGTATCAATGTCAATAAGTTTGGGCAAGGAATTAGATGGAGGGTGTGCCCTCTTTGGATGGGAAAGAGTCATAACATTGATCCAATATGGGATAGATCTTGATTCACCCAAGGTCTTCTAAGCCACATTGTCTCTTTCTGTGACTTCGAGTGGTTGGCTAAGAGGGGTCTTGATGTAAGCCTTTCCCTCTTTCTTAAGGGAACAAGGTGGGTCATCTCATCCTTCTTCATTGGAAGAATCAAAGTTGGGTTTTGAGGAATCCTTATTCTTTTTCTTGGAAGACTTGGTAGGAAAATCATGATCATGCATGGAATCCTTGTATATCCCAAGCTTAGTGTTTGCTACTACGACAATTATTTTGGGTTTAGAAGGTTGATCAATTTGGACTTGTTCTTCGTTTAGTTGTTTGAGTTTACAACAATCTCCAATGTTATGGGTATGTCATTTGTGGAATTTAGACCACATGTTGGTTTATGAGGTAGAGGTGTGTGGTTGCTCCTTTTCTTTGGTGTGAAATATAGTTTGAGTTTTATTATAGACGAGGTTGATTCTATCTAGTTAGGTTTTCTTTCTCTAATAGAAGCTTTGATATAATTGTTTTCGATTTGAAGGAGATGGTCAATGGCCCCTTCAATTGGGTTGGGGTCTTCCAAAAATACTTTGGCTATACTCTCTTGGTTTAGGGCCCTTGTAAAGATATAGCATAGGGTATATTCATGAATTATTGATGTACATTATGCGTACCATTATGTCATTGACATATGAAGGTTGGAAAATCTTTCTTATCTTCTTGCTTGAGGCACATGGGGGTAAAAATAACATAATCATCCACTCTAGGCTTATCAAACTGTTGGATGAACTAGTCTCATAATAGGATAAGATCATGGATGAACCCTTTATGGAGATGATGGAATCAATGAAGGGAATCATCTATTAGGGATCACAAATTTTTTTGACCAATATATTATTTTACTAGTAAACTTTGTATAAGCCATGGTGAAAGAATCTAACTAACGTCATGGATCTTCACTGATAGTTCCACCAAACTTAGGTAATTATTCTAGGTTTGAAGGATACCATGTATGTGCAATCTGATGGGCAATAATTTGTATAATGATTARAGGAATTATTGTTGTGTGCCTTATTCTACCACGAGGGTTTGGATTTTGACTAGGATATCCTCCAAAGATGAGCATGTTGTTATTAAGAGGTAGTGCCCTRTCACCACTTCCTATAGGTGGCTAAGGGAATCACCTATTAGGGATCACAAAAAAATTTGACCAATATATTATTTTACTAGTAAACTTTGTATAAGCCATGGTGAAAGAATCTAACTGATGTCATAGATCTTCACTAATAGTTCCACCAAACTTAGGTAATTATTCAAGGTTTGAAGGATACCATGTATGTGCAATCTGATGGGCAATAATTTGTATAATGATTAAAGGAATTATTGTTGTGCACCTTATTCTACCACGAGGGTTTGGATTTTGACTAGGATATCCTCCAAAGARGAGCATGTTGTTATTAGGAGGTAGTGCCCTACCACCACTTCCTATAGGTGGCTAAGGAAGAGGTCTTGAGATGATAAAGGGAGGGTTGTAGTTCAAGCTTATGCTTGGGTTCCAACCTCCCAAAAACATGACCACTAAGGGATGTGACATTGGCACAAACACTTGGCTAGGTGATTAGGGACAATATGTTTGAGAAGGTGCCATCAATGGGAGGAACATTTTTCTAGGGAGTTGTGTAATTGTTGGGATGTACAATTGTCCTAGTGGTTGGGATAATATTGGAATCTATAGTTTTCCCTACAATATGGAGAACATTGGAATGTATGCTTATCCTAGGAGGTGTGCTCGTCTTCAAGGCTGCGTTAAGGTGCATATCTAAATAAGATGTTATGTTGTAGTTATCAATAGAAGTCAATTTATGATTGATGGTATTTTTGTATGAACACCTATGTAAGGAAGGAACCTTATCAAAGGTTGGGGAGGGACATTGATATTTCCTTGGCTTAAGTTTTAAGAGCTTTAAGTTTGAGAATAGTGTGGTTGTATGTATGCTTGGATTCTTTGAATTGGTGTCTGAGGAAAGGTCTGTGCAACCATCATAGAAGTGTCAATGCTCATGGGGTCCAAGGACAAGGGGATAAAAAAGGGAGACATCTAAGACTCGTTTGGACCTTAGCTAGTGTGTGGAGGAGCCATCCATGATGATAAAGTGAAGAGGTTTCATTCAAAAATAGGAGGAGGGGAGCCTAGGATAGATATGATGTCTTATGAGGTAGAAACCCTTAGGTAGAGAGTGATAACTCTATCCCTATTCTGAGGTGTGAGTGGATTCTCCTTATTTCTTAGTAGAAGGGTGAGCACCACCTTGGTTAAAGGGTTTGGGAGGCCATATATGGTAGCCTTGGGAGTGGTTAATACCTTTAAGGAAATCAAGTTTGGCATCAAGGATGCATACCAAATGACAAGTCTAATAAGGGGGCTCATGTGAAGACGTATAGTCTGACATATGAATGGTGCTAACATGGACAACCTCCATCGAGGAGGGGAAATGATAGGAAAGGATGGACAAAGTTTGAAGAGAAAGAAGGGATGCCTTCCTTCATTTATAAAAGAAGGATGCAACACCATCTATGGTGAAGGCACTTAGCAAGATTTGGAAATGAGAGGATAAAGGGAGCCTTTACTCAAGAGAGGAAAGGGTTGATGAGAACTCCCCAGTAGAACCACCAAAATGTAACAAATGAACAAATTTGTGCTAGCACACATAGCATGAATCTTTTGCTCGCCCTTAGAGGCCTAGTATAGGCCTAATAGTGCTAGTAGAGGCCTTCCCTTGAATCGTGCGCTCTCCCTCAGGGGTCTTTCTCCTGCACTGCATCACTATCAAACTTCCAACAACATACTATTTGTTTTAATTTTTCCATCGGCTTATGATACAAGCAAAACAAAATTCTACGTGGTGTTGTTAGGCTGCCTATGGAGGATGAAATCCTTGATTCTCAATAAGATTTCTCTCTATATGAGGACTTTGAACATGAACTTAAAGGTTGCACAAAATTGACTGCTTACTTTCCACCAGTCTCTTGTTTTCCTTCTCGTCTCCTCTTGAAAGTACAAGCTTATAGGTACCATATCCATAGTATGAACAAACCTATGGACCCATTGTGTGCAAGGAATATACTTAGTCGTCTAGTGCATCCAATGCCTTTGAAAGTATTGTATATGTTCCCGAGGATCTCCAATGCGCTTGTACCATTTCAACAATTGAAAATCTGTCGGGGATTGGAATCTCACTTTGATACAGTCCACCACATGTGCCCATTCCTATAGTTATGCACGGTGTGTCACCCACTAGCACGTAGGTGTTCCTTTAACCACTACGTCCATAGATTGAATTCTTTGGGTCGCAAACACCAACCCCTCCATCTGTGCTAGAAATGCGTCTACTAGACTTGTTTCATCAAACTTTGGTAGGTCTTACAACTCTGATCCAATCTACTGAACTGCTTTAGTGATCCACACACATCTTTGGGTTGATACCTCATACAGTTTATTCTGCCATATGTCCATGGCATCTTCCAAATATGTGTTAGAGTTTCTCCAGCTCAGTTCACCATTAGTTTTTGGATTCACATACTCTTCTTTGCACCTTGTGATGTTATATATATTCTCTATGATCGAACTCCGTGGATCTTATTCCACGGGATTGTTATATATGTCTCCCTTGTTTGGATCTAATGATGCAATAACACGCAAGGTATCTGTCTCAAAGAACATCTACTGCTACTTCAGGTTTGTCACTGCATTGTTATCAAATTCCTACCCAATACCAAGTAGAGCTAGGTAGGGATCTCATTCATCCATGATCTCAATCACCTCGAAGTCTGCTTTGATCGTTACCCCATCAATGTTCACTTCTACTCGTTCCACCCTGCCAATAGGGTAGCTTTTATATTGATTGGCAAGCCTTATCTAAATTAGGGACCACACTAAGTTTGGTTTACCCATCAACTCCCAAGATTTCTTTCGAAAAATGTTCACATTAGATCCCCGGTCCAGCATGACACTATCCATCTCATAGCTTCCAAGCTCAATTGTCATATACAATTCTCTTCCTATGCACTTCTGTCTGCTCACTTGGTAGACTTCCCATTCTGTTAGCAGGGCAAAAATAACTATAGTCGTCTCCTCTTCCCCCATATATCTCGTTAGCTTATGGTCAATTTCTTTGCAACTTTATGATTGATTAACAACTTAAGGAAATAGTGCAAGAAATTACTTACTCAATTTTCTGATTTAGCCTAGTGATAAGTGTTGTGTTGCATTTCCTCTTGTGGTGCACGACACGTTTCTTCGTGCATGCATTCCTCTTCCATTGCCTTGTGTTTTTCTTGATGTAACTCTTTGCACTCACTAACTTCATCTAATGATTTATGCATTGCACATTGCATTGCCTCACACACATGGGCCTCCTCCAGTGACTTGTGTGTTGATTGTTGTAACTCTTCATGTGCACGAGCTTCCTCTAATGACCTATCTGTTACACGTTGTAACTCTTCACACACATGGGATTCCTCTAATGACCTTTGTGTTGTGTGCTATAACTCTTTGTGTGCAAAGGCTACCTCTAATGACCTTTGTGTTGTGTGTTGTAACTCTTCACACGCTCTATCCTCTTCTAGATCCCTTTGTGCATCGCACATGGATTACTTATGTTGCATGATGTCAAACTTCAGAGATGTCTGTGCTGCTTTTATGCTCTTTCCTTCTACATTCTAACCTAAATTTTCTCCTCATTCCAGGTCCATTACCATCCATATGCCTCCTCGGGTGACTACCTGCACATCGACTTCTCACCTTCGCGCGACTCCACAATCACCATATTGCAGTGCCCCTTCTTCTCTTCCCATTTTGCCAACAAGTCTAGGAAATATTCTATGACATGATCTGTGTTGTAGCGCTGCCTCCTCTCCTAGTTTGACTTCCCAAAACTAGATTTACCTCCCAGCCAGCTAGGAACAACCTCATCGACTCCCTAGCTTTAGGAAACCCTTGGGGGGTTTTCTATCCCTCAATGCCCAAAGCTCCAAAATAACATAGCCCAACATTATGTCAAAATTACAATCCTCTCTCACAGTTCAAAGTTCAATTTCAAAGTTCACAATTCACATTTTTCCACTTCCGAGGGTTCTCCTTCACTCCAACCCAAGGTTTTTTCCCCTAAATTATCTGACCCCTTCTCCTTTCTCTTAACTCCCCCTTTATGTTTCGTCTACCACCACCTTCCTAGCCTCCTTGGGAAAGTCCTAGGGATTCCAAAAATAATAAAATAAAACTTCCCCACCTACCTCAGATTTCCTCCCCGACATGCTATCTACTTAATTAATACGAAAATAAATTTGGTAAGTCATGCAAATCAAATCTCACTAAATGCAATTTGATTCGAATGAAAATATATTTTTTCATTTATCAAAGATTAAAAAAAACTATATCTAAACATACAAAACCGATACAAGATTGAACTTCAAGCTCTAGCTCAACTCTAGCTTGGTAACTCTCTACCCACACTTACTACTATAGTGACCAAAAACCTAACCCATTACATATTTACATGCATCCCCCCACATCTTCCATTGAGTGTGGCAATCAAAACTAACTTTCCAACTCATCCACAACCTTGACCATGACTAGTCACGTTCTTACAAAAATAGTTACAATGGTTATAGAAGATATTCATGGATCTGGCCTGCATGCAATCTCATTAAGTCCCTACACACATTACAAAATGGGTTGGCACACGCAATAACCCCTTGGATAGTGTAGATGGTAAAACTTGACACCACGTGGTGTATCTTCTTAAGCACATGCATACTGCTTACTTGTGGCGTGCGTGCAACTTCTGCAAAACCTTAGCTGCCAACACTTACTATAGTAGGATAGGATTTTCTTTGGAACACACACTCAATTTGAAAGAAAACTTAGTATGGTAGGATAGGATCATCATGGTGAAAGCATAGATGGTGATATTTCTTGTATGTTCAAGTGATTCTCACTACTTACGTAAGTAGTAAAGGTTAATACTAAGTTGTTGTTGTAGATTATGATGATACTTTTTCTTGTAAATAATAGTTATACGTTGAGGTTTAAAGTGGAAATTTATTGTTGATAGTAATGGTTATACACTCAACTATGGCACATGTTGTATATCTATGATCTATATATGGTTTATTTCAAAGTTTAAAGCTCAAAACTCACATAATATTGAAGGGTTGTACACCATAACACATATGTAAAATTTGTTTGCAATTCCAACCTCAAACATCAATCTATAGAGATGTATGAGAGTAGGAACTGATTAGACATAGTAAATATGTTGTTTCCAACAAAGCCCCTCTTCAATCCTTTTGCATTTACCCATCATTATCTACTTCATGCACAAATTAGCACTGTGATATGCCCTTCGTCATTTTGAAACTTTGGCTTGTAGCATTGTATGGTTTGAACTAATGCATGGTGTTTAAAGTTATGGATTGCATGAGCTTTATGTTAATTTCAAGCCCGAAAATGGTGCATGGGTAGAAGGATTCGGGTTGTGTCGACCTATCAAAGGTAACACTGTAGTTACTCCTCAACCTATTAATGACACCGCACAAAGGATTTAGATTCCAACACGGAATGTGGACAATGTTTATCTTAATAGGGATGCCTTTTCTAATATTTATCAGAAGTAGAGTCCTAGAATGCTTATTGTGTGACTTTGTTTATATAATATTTATGATTTTATGGCTAGAAATGAACATATAAGATCCGGCAATAGTAAAACTTATATTAAATATTGTGATATTTTGAGAAGTTATAGTTGGTAGTTGGTTTCATGTGATATTTATTCATTGTAGTTTATTAGAAGATGATGAATGAAAATAAATATTTATGTTAATATTTATATGCATTTAATGTGACTAAGTTTATTAAATGTCCATAACTGGAATTACGGAATAATAATTTCCAAGCTCATATGTCTTGTTGATACTAGAATTGTGCACATTAATCTAGTACGAGGGGTCTTAGTTTGCCTAGGTGTTTTCAATCTTCTTTGACCAAAATACCTTTCACATGCTAACCATCCATTTATTAGTCAAATTTATAATATTATATTATTTATTTATGAGGCAGTTATGACCCTTCGATTTCCCTAGCCTATATTAAAAGAGGAGTGGAGACTTTAATAACAAAGTAACAGAGCATGTATGCTTAAATTTTGAAAAACAAAAGAGGAGTGGAGACTTTAATAACAAAGGCACATAGCATGCATGATTAAATTTTGCTATTGAAAAACAATTCCATGTTTAAATTTTGCTATTGAAAACCAATTCCATGTTGTTTTTATTTCTAAAATAGTGTAATAAAATCCTATAATAACAGGATGGATTACAATAGAGGTCAAGGTGAAAATGAGTCTATGTTCTTGTTAATTTGTTTTCATGGATTATGCATTTTTGTTAAAACTTTAAGACAAACACAATCATGAATGTAGTTTCCTTCCAAACAAGTTGGGTGTTGATTCTATAAATGATCCTTCACCATATTATGCTTTTCTTACTTTAACCAATTGTTAATTACAATTGGAATACGATTTTAGAAACATCCCACTTGTTGTGAACCTAACCAGTTGTTGGCCCTATTTTCGGGTTATGTATTATTTTTGTCCAAACAATTGCTAATAAAAGATTATATATATATATATAGTTCATGGCGCGAAGCTCGCTACATCCATAGTAATCCCCCACGAAATCTAAAGAACATAGGAGGGTCAAGTATTTCGATAATTTTTGGTTCACAAAGAGTAACATGTCGCATAGATGAGACTCAAACCTGGTTGGGGAGGAGAAAACTCCCCAGCCCAACGAATTGAGCTACAACCACTTGACAATCAGGCATATATTCTATTTGTCTTGTATTTTATTTAAACTTTATTTCTTGCTTTGATTTAGCTGAAAAACATTCTTCATTTATTGGTTTATTTCCTTAGATTTCCTTGTATATTAGATAGTTGTTGTGAATATTTTACAACTATTTCCTTTGTTTACATGTTGTTAACTTGAAATTTTATATTTCAACATACTTACAATTTGCAAGTTAACATTTAATTCAATGCTAACATCTACGATTCATATTTATTTGAGCTAACAACTTCTAATTTAACTTTTAATTCATCTTAGTAGCTTATAGTTTAACATTTAATTCATACTATCAATTATTTACTTGATCTTTAATGAACATATCTCTAACATAAAGCTCATTTAAAATCAACTCTGCAAGCATAAAGGAGGTCTAGTATCCATAAGGTGGAAGAGCTCCACTAATAACCTTAACAAATCGATTTTTCCTTGTGTTAGTTGGTTTCAAGGCTTAAAGCATCTTGGTTTTCATTCCCATCTTCCTCTTGGTTTTCGATACCTCTATACTTCGTTAAGGATATGAGGTACTCATTGAAACCACCCAATTTCACACTATCCCCCCCCCTCTAATACCATATATCATTGTTTTGTTATTAATTGATCCACATTTGTAGGAAAAACGATACAAATTTATGCAACATAAAGAACCATTTGATTATCCATGAGACCTTAACTTATAAATGTATTCTAATACACACAATCAGAACCAAACAAACTATAAAATAATTCAATTCAATTCATAACAAGAACAATAATAATTCAACATATTCATCAACAAACTAAGAACACTCATTATATGGAAATATTTCACCAATTGGCTACATAAGAAGGATATTCCACCCAAACATAGGCTCTATGTTTCACTTAATCTCTCCGTGAAAGAGGTCACCCCCAAGCTGAGGCTATGAATCTACAAAGATGAATTTACCTATGGCTAGATCTAGATCTCTTCACACAGTCCAATTCCTAGAATTCATAGTCTATTAACCCCTATAGCTATTGAAAACCACTATCTCTCTTTCTCCTCAACCCGGACAACCCAAGGAATGGGATCCCCTTCTCTACTATGTATCCCCTTAAAATATCTTACTTTCCTCTAGGGCTCTAGAATAGAATGGCCAAGAAATCTGTAAATTCTAACCTTGTACAATATCTACTGCAAACTGATATTCAGAAAAGAACAGAAAAGATACAATGGCAAATACAAACATTACACAGAGATTTTTCACCTGGAAACCCAAACCGGGAAAACCAACATATATTATAT
>ML788365.1:490149-500939 GCA_009831015.1 Picea engelmannii
CTCTTCATGAGCCATACTTGGTGAATGCCTCCTTGAAACTTGCGGTGATGATATAAGCTTCCTCCTTGAAGGATGAGAACTTGGCTCTACAAGTTGACCTTCTCCTCTTATGAGTTTCAACCTTGTGAGCATCAGAAAACAAAACCCTTGCAAATAATCAAGTCTTCAAAAACCTATGCTCTGATACCAACTTGATCTAAAAATGAAGAAGACTTGTATTCTTGAAAATATTTGCAAGTAAAATTTATGTGTTAAAATGCAAATGGATCAACTTTGCAACACAACTTTAATAGAATTTACTCATTCAAGATGCATATAAACAACAACAATAACAGTGAACAGAAAACACATAACACAACAAATGATAAAGGAGTTCACCCCTCTCTTGGGCTACATCTCCTGGTCCAACTTCCAATGGATCATTGGTATTATTTGCTCAAAGTGCTCAAAAATGTGATTTACAATGCTCAAAATGCCAAATAAATTGCTCCAGTGGCTTCAGAACGTCCAAAAACCCCTAGCTGGGCTTTTCAGCACATCGTTTGGCCAAAAATTAAAGAAGATAGGCTTCCTAGAAGCCCCCCTTCAAACTTGTTGTCCCTGCATCTACAAATCACACCCTTGTTGGCTCAACCTAGCCCACACACATATTTAAGCGTTAAAACTTAGCACCGAATGCAACCGTGCAAACCATGCAAACTGTAGGACAGTTACGGGCGCACCTAGCCTCTAACCGCCAGGGCTACGGTCATATGACCCATATGACCGCGCGCAAGTGCAAACATAGGCCCCCGTTTCCACAAGCCAATGGTTAAAGAACTAGTGGCGGGTCATTTGTATAAACGTTGAAACGAATTCAAACCAAAACACATACCCGCACATGCACATATGGTAATACATATGGTCATATTGTTATAATGTATGCGACTGGGGGCTGGGGCTAAGCCCCAACCCGGATCCCCACACCAATACATAACAAGTCAAACTTAAATAAATATGAAACCATATATATAACAAGGATTATGGTGTGGTGCGTTGGCAATGCAAACTTTGCAAAGGTTGTATTCATGGGTGGAGGTCACGGGGTCGAACCCAGTGGACTCCAATAAAGTTTTATACAAGCGACCAATAACATGGTGCCACGTGACAGCCCATGACTGGGCCACATGGCACCGTACCACCAACCAAATACTGCCATGTGTCGCAATGTCATTCATCCACATCTGCCAACTGTCTGCCACTCAGCCCTGCCACATGTCGTAAAGACTGCCACATGAACAGTCGTATGGACTGTATGGACTATACAGTCAACATCCCTTTTTTTGCCTGTTTGTCATTTTGAACAGAACGCGATATCTCTCGCTCCCGACGTTTGTTTGAACCCAAACGAGTTGCGTAGGGTTTGTAACGACGAGGTCTATGCTCCCGTTCGATTTGAAGTGATTCCGAGCACTTTGAATTTTTGAGCAAAATTTGATTCCCTGTATCAGTAATTCATAGGAAAAGAGGGTTCTTGGTTCGAGTGGGAGCAATGGCGAAAGATGGAAAGTTTAGGGTCGTGAAATTTAACTGAAAAAACTACCAGTTATGGAAGATTCATATGGAAGATTATTTATATTAGAAGGATCTATTCCTACCATTGGGCGGAATATCAAAGAATCCAACAACCATGAGGGACGAAGAATGGGAGGTTCTTTACAAAAAGGCACTAGGAATGATACGGTTGAGCCTGGTAGCGTCGATGGCTTTTAATATTTCAAAAGAAAAGACAATGAAGGAGTTTATGGACACATTGGCTAAACTATGTGAAAAACCCTTGATGTCCAATAAGGTATTTTTAATGAAGCGATTATTTAATATGAAGATGTCAGAGGGTGGGCCTGTTGCAGATCATTTAAATGAATTTAATACAATTACTTATCAACTAAGTTCTGTAAAAGTGGAATTTGATGATGAGGTTGGGGCTCTTCTAATCCTGTGCTCATTTCTAGAAAGTTGGAATCTCTTGGTCATGGTTGTAAGTAACTCTATCTCTGGTTCAAACACTCTAAAATTTGATGATGTTATTGGTGTTATCCTTAGCGAGGAAATGTGACGGAAAATCACAGGTGAGACATCAAGTAATGCGTTAAACATGGAGAACAGGGGAAGATAAAAGGATAGAGGAAAGGGCTAAGGGAACCACGTGAATGAATTCTAGTAAAGGCATATCTAAATTGAGTCTGGGAAAGATAGAGTGTTGGAATTGTGGTAAGAAAGGACATCTGAAGAAAGACTGCAAAGCTCCAAAGAAACAAAGAGACGGACAACAAGAGAAAAATCAGGAAGCAAATGTAATAGTTGATGTGTTACAAGATGATTTATTTATTTTAGTAGATAATATTTCTGAGTCTTGGGTAGTAGATCCAGGGGCTTCATTTCATGCCACATCCCATAGGAAACATTTTCTAGATTATGTTCAAGGTGATTTTGGACAGCTTCATTTGGGTGATGATGCACCATGCAGAATTGTTGGAATGTGAAAGGTACAAATAAAGCAAAAGAATGGAAACCAATGGTTGTCGAAAGAGGTAATACATGTTCCAGATCTAAGGAAAAATCTAATTTCAACAGGGCAATTGGAAAGTGGAGGATGTATATCTATATTTACAGATAAGGCATGGAAGGTCACCAAAGGATCATTGGTGATAGCAAAAGGAGAGAAGGTAGGTACATTGTATTTATGTACTGGTAATATTGATCCTTCTATCTCTTTAGATTCTACAAGAGTGGATACAAAACTTTGGAATCATAGGCTTGGACACATGAGTGAGAAGGGGATGCATATACTTCACAAAATAAATTTGTTGCAAGATCTTAAACAAATTGATTTGGATTTCTGTGAGCACTGTGTTTATGGAAAACATAAGAGAGTCATATTTCTCAGAGTCGGAAAAGAAAAGAAGAGTGAAAGGTTAGAGCTTGCGCATACAAATGTATGGGGACCAACTCAGATATCATCTCTTGGTGGATCTCATTATTATGTTACTTTTATTGATGATGCAATTAGAAAAACTTGGGTTTATTGCATTAAAAAAAAATCTGATGTTTTTGATACTTTTAAGAAATGGAAAGCCTTGGTTGAGAATGAGATAGGAAAATGTTGAAGTGTCACAGATCAGACACTGGAAGTAAATATTGCAGAAAGGATTTTGATGATTACTTTTCATACCATTGGATTCGTACAGAGAAAATTGTTCCAGGAACACCACAAGAAAATGGTGTGTCAGAAAGGATGAACCGAAAAATCATGGAGCGTGCAAGGAGTTTGAGATTGCATGTTGGGTTGCCTTTACAATTATGGGCAGATGTTGTAGATATTGTTGTTTAATTAATAAACAAAGGACCTTCAATCTCTTTGGATGGTGGAATTCCAGAGGAGGAATGGACAGGTAAAAAGGTAAACTATTCTTTTTTGAAGACTTTCGGTTGTGAATTATTTGTCCATATTGATAAATAAAATAGAACAAAGCTTGAGGAAACATCCAAGAAGTGTACCTTTATTAGATATAGTGAATTAATGATTTTGGTTATCGCTTATGGGATTATGAAAATCACAAAATCATTCAGAGTAGATATGTCATATTCAATGAGAAGGTCATGTACAAAGATTAGTTCCAGGGAAAGAAACAAGAAAAAGAAAAACTAGAATACATAGTGCTTGATGAGATCACTGAAAAAGAAATTTCAAAGGTACTAGAAAATCAAAATGTACAACAACATGAGCAACAAGTACCTCAAAATACTACAAGTGTTGTTAGAATATGTACCAGGTTAAGTAGACCCCCTAAACGATACTCTCATTCATTGTATTATTTATTGTTGACTGATTCTGGTGAACCATAATGTTATGAAGAGACAATGCAGGTAGACACTAAAAAGAAGTGGGAGTAAGGCATGAAAGAGGAAATGAATTTCCTAGTAAATAACAAGACTTGGTTCTTGGTTCAGTTTCCTGCAGAAAAAAGAGCATTGCAGAATAAATGGGTTTACAAGTTGAAGGAAGAAGATGGAGGCAAAAAGCAGTACAAGGCTAGACTTGTTTTAAAGGGGTTTGCACAAAAGAAAGGTATATCTTTTGATGAAATATTTTCTCATGTTGTTAAGATGACCTCAATTAGGACTATTTTAAGTCTTGTGGTAGTAAAAGATTTGCATCTTGAATAGTTAGATGTAAAAACAACTTTTCTCCATGGGGATTTGGAGTAAGAGATTTATATGCAACAACCACAGGGGTATGAGTTCAAAGGAAAGAAGAATTTGGTATGCAGGTTGTAGAAGAGCTTGTATGGAATAAAGCAAACTCCAAGGCAGTGGTATTTGAAGTTTGACAGGTTTATGATAGAACAAGGTTATAGTATATGTCATTTTGACCAGTGTGTTTATTTCAAAAGGCTAGAAAATGGAAGGTATATTATCTTGCTATTGTATGTAGATGACATGCTTGTTGAAGGGTCTAATATGCAGTGTATAAATGTGCTCAAGAAGAAATTAACTAATTCATTTGCGATGAAGGATTTGGGTGCTGCAAAAAAAATCCTTGGTATGAGAATAACAAGAGACATGAAAAATTGCAAATTGACATTGTCTCAGGGTGAGTACATAGAGAAGGTGTTGGAGAGGTTTAGAATGCAGAATGAAAAACCAATTAGTACACCTTTGGCCAACCATTTCAAATTAACCAAGGAAATGTGTCCCAAGACACAAAAGGAGATAAAATACATGTCCAGGGTCCCTTATTCATCAACAATTGGCAGCTTGATGTATGGGATGGTTTGCAGAGACCAAATATTGCACATGCAGTGGGAGTTGTGAGCAGGTATATGAACAATCCAGATAAAAAACATTAGGAGGCAGTAAAGTGGATTCTCAGGTATTTGAGAGGTACTGCTACTCATGCATTATGTTTTGGAGGTTCAGGCATTATTCTACAAGGATATGTTGATTCGGATATGGCAGGTGATAAAGTTAGTAGGAGGAGCACCACAGGGTATGTTTTTATTGTAGGTGGAACAAAAATAAGTTGGATTTCGAAACTGCAAAAAGTTGTTGCACTTTCAACAATGGAAGCATAGTATGTGATGTAGGAGCATTGCCTTCCAAGTCAACAACACAAGCGTGGAGGCAAAGGAACGACATCTCAACAAATGACATCATTTCAAATTGGAAATTAACTCAGAATTAAATCGAGTTGTTGAGATATTTTATAAACAACATTTTAAATATGTAACTTGTTTGTAAAGTCTTACGGAATGTAAGAGATTGCATATATGGAGTGTTGAATCTTGTCTGGCAATAACTGTTAGTTATTGTAATAGGACAGATTAGGTAACAACTTTGAATTGATAGGATAGATTTTAGACAAGACGAGAGGTGGAGCTAGTCCTTAGATAGTTTTTTCATTGTTGTATTGCAATAGATAGACATAATAGAGAAAATGAGATAGAGATCAGAGAGATCAGTAGAGCAGAGTACAGTAGAAGAAACATTTTGTAATTTGTTTTCATGAATGAATAAAATAGACAGAATTGTCCCAAATCCTTGGAATGTGTTCATTTGAGGTATTGATGAATGAATGTTATATTCTGTGTATGTAGTTTTATTTTAGTTCGTTCATGTATGATTGTTTGAGAGATTGACTGTATGAAGTTGTGACGAAATTGGATGAGTTTCAATTGTTTCTCTTCTAACACTCGTATGCAAGGTGTGCATCTCAAACACAAGGAGCGCGTCGACTAAGTCTCAGAGTGACTCATAGAAGTTCAAAGAGAACAAGGGAAACTTAGACCAGGTACAAGGTGTGCACAACATCGTGAAACGATCGAGCGTTGAGGAACCCGAACCATAGGAACGCCAGGTGGGGGAGAATAATTTATTTCCAAGAAATCCTTCGATTTGAGTTATTGAAATCTAGAGAACGCAAGGTGTGTGTCGGAGATTGAAATCCTTTTAAGGATCGAAGCTCAGAAGAGATAAAACTTTTCTTGAGT
Source organism: Picea engelmannii (assembly GCA_009831015.1). NCBI lineage: Eukaryota > Viridiplantae > Streptophyta > Pinopsida > Pinales > Pinaceae > Picea > Picea engelmannii. Next base: position 496,179 of record ML788365.1, read on the forward strand.
ATTGACGAGTTCCAAGAGTCAGACTCGTAGAAAGAACAAAGGTTCAAAACCTTTGATGATTGATAAATCTTCCAAGTGAGGAGATATCAGAAGCTCAAGAGGAGGAGCAACCATGATCGTTGGATCGAAGTGAAGAAGATTGACAGTCGTCGGATCAGAGGAAGGTGCAAGAACCTTATCACTTTGCAGCATAGAGGAGAGAGAACCTATCGAGTTGAACTTTGAGGTTTCCAAATTCTGAAGAACCGAAACCCCGAAGTAGAATCTCAGTTGTCCGATAACAGAAAGAGATCTGAGGCATCAGATTGTTCAGGGCAAGGATCAATCGTCGGATCACCAGAAAGGATCTGGACTGTCAGATACTATGAAGTTTAGGAGGAAGCAAGTTTGAAAATTGAAACACCCGAAGCGCTGAGAGATGAAGAGACGAGAGTTGTCGATCTGTCAAGAGACACTTGGCAACAAATCTCAAGCTCCAGGGAAGTTGAAGTGGGTTTTTCAGTTTGAGAAATGAAATCGTCGGAGTGCGAAGACCCGAAGTAAGATTTGGACCGTGAAATCTAAGGGAGACGTGGTGCGAATCCGTGAACTCTGGGTAACGTACCGAAGTGATTTGCAGGCGTCGGATCTAAGAGGGACGTGGCGTAGATCCATGCATTCCGGATAAAGTCCTGAAGTGATCCTCGATCATTAGATCACGAGGACACGTGTCAGTGGATTATAGACTCCGGGTAAAAGCCATTGGGGAAACTGAAGTTTGAGATTTGAGATTTCAAAAGTCCGGAGACCTGAAGGAGGTCTCGACCGTCAATCAAGAAGAGGGTCGCAGGACCATTGATATGAGTAGAAAGGTCAAACATCTGAAGTGGGAGTAGAATTGTTGGTCAGTTAGGACAGGTGTAAGCAGATCGTGAGTTCCAAAAGATTTGAGTATGGAAGAGAGTTGGGTTTGAGATTTCAAAACCCCGAAGTTTGGAGTTGAGAAAGAGATCGCAACCGTTGATTGAAGGAGGGTAGATCTAGTCCGTAGATTCGAAGGGTGTAGATCTAAACCATCAATTCAGACGTTATCGTCAAGATCGCAAGATCTACGATCTCGTAGCATTACAGAAACATGAGTTGCACGGAGTTTAAAATATTGAGGGCAGGCCACAATTCAAACCATGGTTTCGTCAGAAGGACATGTGGAAACTTGAGGACAATTACGGGCCCAAAAGTAGTTTAACTCCAAAACGCTTGTGGGTGTGCTTGCAATCACGTGGTCACCACCCAAAGTCACATTCAAGAGAGGGCTTATCTAAAAAGGAGCTATCACTTTGCACTCTGAGATTTCATAGCAGAGTGAAAGGGAAGGTCGCGGGTTCTGTTGGACCTGCACCAAGAAGCCAAAAGGGCCCGTGTCTTGATACATAAGGGAACCATTAAAGTTTCAGAGAGTCATCAAACTCAAGAATCAGAGATCCTTTGACCAAGAGGTCGCGCAACCCTACAGGGAGTAGGGAGGCTGCATTAGGTGCTATCAGAGTTGATATTGAATTTGTTTGCAAACAGAAGACGAAAGGAGAAAGGGGTAAATGATATCATTTGTGGTATAAAAAAATAATTTATGTTTGTAGGTGACGTAGTGAAATCATGCCACCCAGAAGGCATAGAGCGAATGCAGAAACGAAAGAAGAAATGAGGCGACTTCGAATGAGACTGGACGCCGTGGAAATAGTGTAGAGAAGAGCACCAGACGCTGGAGATATCAGTGAAGCTGAGAGCGAAGAAGAAGAGGTCGAAGAAATGTAGCAGAGGATGCTACACATGATCACTTAATAAAATATGTTTCAAAAATAGGAGCCAGAGTGAGAATAGAGGTACAAATGTATGAAGGCAATTTAGAACTTGAATAATTGTTAGATTGGGTACGTGCTATGGACAAATACTTCGATTACAAATATATCGAAGAAGACAAGATGGTGAAGCAGGCAGTGACAAGACTGAAAGTTCATGAAACGCTATGGTGGGATGAACTATAAGTCGAACGGAGGAGAAATGGTAAGCAAAAAATTAAAAACTGGGATAGGATGGTAGCTAAGCTGAAAGACAAATTTATCCCGAAGGATTACTGAATTAATCTTTACAGAAGATTACAGAATCTGAGACAGAAAGGTTTGTCAGTGAAGGAGTACACTGAAGTATTTTACAGACTAAACATCAGGGCTGGACAGAAGGAAAATGAGGATGAAAAGACAGCCAGATATATCAATGGGCTAAGGTATGAAATCCAAGAGGAGATTAACATGTTGTCGGTTAGTACAGTCGAATATGCTTATCAAGTAGCCTTTAAAGCTGAAGAAAAATTGGCCAGGAAGCAAAGCCAATGAAGCAGAGGAGGAAACTCAAGCATAGGTAAGGGAACTACCAAAGAGAAGTTCCAGAAGTAGAAGCCTGAAGTTGACAAACAACATAGTCACCATGAGAAAGGTGGAAGTTCTAAAGGACAACATGGTGGAAGAGGTTCATTTTCCAGAGGAAGAGTAATGAGGAAGAGCCATAGGAGGCGTAGTTAGATGCTATACCTATGGAAAGCAAGGGCACAAGTCTTGGGAATGTCCCGAGAGAAAGAACGAAGGAGGAGGTGAAGCACACGTTGTTGAAGCACAAAATCATGTGGAAGCAGAAGAAATAGAAGGAGGAAGGAACCTCGTGATAAGGAATATTCTTCTTAAACCAGAGAAGGAGATGGAGGAACTAGTTCAACAAACGAGTCTGTTCAAAGCTGATTGCAAGTCAAAAGACATGGTTTGCAAGGTGATCATAGATAGTGGGAGCACTAACAATCTAGTATCCACAAAGATGGTGGAGAAGCTGGAGTTGAAGACAACTGCACATCCAAACCTGTACAAGGTATTGTGGTTGCATAAAGGACATGAAGTAATGGTAAGTCAAAAATGCCAAGTTGAATTTAAAATAGGAGGTTATAGGGATGAAATATTATGTGATGTAATTCCTATGAATGTCTGTCATATTTTATTGGGGAGGCCGTGGCAGTATGACCGAAAGGTTATTCATGATGGAAGGAAGAATACCTATACCCTAGAAAACAATGGTAGGACACATATGTTGTTACACATAGAAGACAAAGAGAAAAACAGAGAAGCTAGTTCAAGCATACTTCTCATGAGTGGGAAGGAACTCTTGAAAGAAGTCAAGAAGGAAAAGGAAATGCAGTTTGTTGTAGTGAGGAAGCCTAGAGTTATCCTTACAAATACTTATGTGGAAGATTTGCCTGTAGAAATCCAGGAACTATTAGAAAACTTTGCTGATATAGTTGTGGATGAGTTACCACACTTATTCCCACCCATTAGGAGTATAAGCCATCATATTGACCTTATTCTAGGAGCTAGTTTACCAAACAAAGCAGCTTATAGGTTGACACCTAGAGAGAATGAAGAAGTTAAAAATCAAGTCCAATAGTTTTTGGATAAAGGTTTAGTCAGGGAAAGCCTGAGCTCATGTGCAATACCAACTGTGTTAAGTCCAAAGAAGGATGGAGGATGGAGAATGTGTACAGATTCCCGAGCCATCAACAAGATAACCATTAGGTATAGATTTCCTTTACTGATGATGGATGATTTGATGGACTGTTTGAGTGGAGCGAGCTATATCTCCAAGATAGACTTGAAAAGTGGATATCATCAAATAAGAATGAGAGAGGGAGATGAATGGAAAACATAATTCAAGACAAATGAAGGATTGTTTGAATGGTTGGTCATGCCATTTGGGTTGACAAATGCACCAAGCACATTTATGAGATTGATGAATGAAGTGTTGAAAGACTTCATAGGGAAATTTGTCATCGTATATCTGGATGACATACTAATCATAAGACAAAGGGAGAACATTTAAGACATTTGACATTAGTGATGGAAAAGTTGCAGCAAGAGAAGTTGCTGATAAATTTGAAGAAAAATTCTTTTATGAAGAAGGAACTCATATATTTGGGTTTCGTGATCTCTTCAAATGAATTGAAGATGGATCCAGAAAAGGTAAGAGCAATCAAAGAATGGCCATCATCAAGCAACAGATTTGAGGTAAGAAGTTTTCACGGGTTAGCAAGCTTTTATAGAAAGTTTATCAGAAATTTTAGTGGTATATGTGCACCCATGCTGGACACTGTGAATAAGAAACACAAGTCCTTCAGTTTGACAGAGAAAGCTGAAAGAAGTTTCAAAGTGTTGAAGGAGAAAATCGCAGAGCAACCAATTCTGGTCTTACTAGATTTTGGAAAAACATTTCAAGTGAGATGTGATGCAAGTGGATTAGCTATTGGAGCAGTCTTGAGTCAAGATAATAGGCTAGTTGCTTATTTCAGTGAGAAACTGAATGACGCCAAGAAGAATTATTCCACATATGAAAAAGAATTTTATGCAATGATTCAAGATTTGAAGAAGTGGAGACACTATCTAATTCCCAAAGAATTTGTCTTGTACAGTGATAATCAAGCTTTGCAATTTTTTTTTATTTTTTTTTTTAACAAAATCGGTTATGAGGTTTTTTTATTATAGAAGAGGCAGAGAGGGCTGCCAACCCTTACAGATTCAGAAGGTGAGCTATTGCTCAGATAACCTAGTCTTACTATAGCACCTAACATTCTTGAAACTATTACTAGTGCACCTAACATTCTTGAAACATTCCTGAAACTATTACAAGCCGAATAGACTGTCTCTACTAAGACTTAACCAACAACAGGCTTTTGAAAACCTCATTCCATCC
>ML788365.1:505535-522912 GCA_009831015.1 Picea engelmannii
TTGTGTTTTGGGACAGTTCCTTTGAAAGTGGCCATGCTCCTGACAGTTTCTGCATTTGAAGGGTAAGTGCTCATAGTCGAGTTTCTGAAAATGGGTCCAAGTACCAATCGAGAGCTTGACTGCTTCAGGAAGCCCTGCTTCCAAGTCTACTTCCACGCATATTCTGGCACAACTGTACTGTCCGCGGTTGTCGGCTCTGTCTATGTACCTACCAACTCCATTCCCTATTCTTTGCAGAGATTCTGAGTCCCAGCAATGCATCGGGAGGTTAGGTAACCTGACCCACACCGACACTTCTTTGGGCGTATCCACCATGGGGTCAAAATTCGATGTCCATTTGTTCAAATAAAGACCCTGCGAGCCCATGAAATAGGGGCCGTTCCTGAAAATTAGGTCTCGGTCCTCTTCAGAAATAAATTCAAAAACGAAATATCCGCGCCCTACAGGGTAGCAGGTAACCCCATGTGCCAGATTTGGTTTCCAGTTACGTTGGATCCAATCGTCAATAGTTTTGGAGGACGGCCATAGGCCCATGAACTGCCCCACGAGGCCGCGCTGGGCCAGAGCCAGGGCGATCTGCATTGGTCTCTCTTCAGGAAGAGCTATTTCCGGAATATCCTCCAGTTTCTTGATGAATTTTGGGATCGCTGGAACCATCAATTTCTTCCCGCAGCTATTAACCAGTCTAGTGAAGGCTTCTTTGCACGGGATCGGCGGAGGAGGGGCCGACTCCCCACTCCCTGGCGCCGCCATTGGACCTCCCAGTCCACTCGCGCTGTTAAAACCCTAGCTCGCTCCCCTGTTGCTCATCTAGCTTCCATTGTTACATCCTGTGCATGTAATAATTATTGTTAGAACAACAGCTTCAAACTAGCTTTGCAATTTATTACTAAGCAAGAAAAGTTGAATCAGAAACATGCAAAATGGGTAGAATTTATGCAAAATTTTACTTTTGTTATTAATCATATTGTTGGAACTGCTAGCAAAGTTGCAGATGCTTTGAGCAGGAGGAGTTTGATTGTACATGAATTCCAAGTGGAGACCTTAGGGTTTCAACACCTCAAGGAGATGTACCGAGAAGATGCATATTTTAAAGAAGCTTATGAGGCATGCAAGAATCCTTTGATGGGAGACATAAGCCCATGGACTGAATATTTGATCCAAGATGGATTACAATTCAAGGGAAGCCAATTATGCATTTTGAAATGCTCAATGAGAGATAACCTGATGAAAGAGAAACACAACGGAGGTTTAGCTGGACATTTTGGTCACAATAAGACATTTGCACAGCTGAGTAATTCGTATTATTGGCTGAGCATGAGAGCAGAGGTGAAAAAGTTTGTGAACAAATGCAGGATTTGTCAATATGCAAAAGGAAGACAACATAACACTGGTTTGTATCAACCATTACCAGTTCCAGAAAGGCCGCGGGATGTAATCAATATGGATTTTGTTTTGGGATTGCCTAGAACTCAAAAAGGGAGCGATTCCATATTTGTTGTGGTGGAGATATTTTCAAAAATGGAAGATTTCATACCATGCTAGAAGACAAACGATGCTACACACATAGCCAATTTGTTTTTCAAAGAGGTAGTAAGACCACATGGATAGCCAAGGAGCATAGTATTAGACAGGGACACCAAATTTGTAGGACACTTTTGGAGGACTCTATAGAAGAGGCTGGGGATGAACTTGTCCCTTAGTTCAGCATATCACCCTCAGACAGATGGACAGACTGAAGTAGTAAACAAGAGTCTCAGAAAATTGTTAAGAAGTTTAGTCACTGAGCAAGGTCAACAATGGGATCAGATTCTGGCACAAGCAGAATTTGCATTCAACAATTCAGTGAACAGGAGCACAGGAAAAAGTCCATTTGAAATTGTGTATGGTATACAGCCAAGAGGGATTATAGAGTTGAGATATCTATATCAATATTAGTTCAGAAGTGTTGGGGCAGAGGATTTTTCAACAAAAATGCAGAAACTCCATGACAGAGTCAGAGAACAGCTACAAAACAACAACTAGAAATACAAGAGCAGAGTTGATCAAAAGAGGAGAGAAGTTCAATTCAAAGTTGGAGATGAAGTTTTATTTCATTTGAGAAAAGAGAGGTTTCCAAGGGGAACGCATAACAAATTGAAGAGCTCAAAAAATTCACAACTAATGCTTATGAAATTGAGTTGCCAGACAATGTTGGGATATCGTCGATATTCAACATTGCAAACCTGTATCCTTACATGAGAGATGAGGCAGGAGAATCAAATGATCAGAAATAAATTCAGTGGGAAGAGCAATTTCCCACAACAGAAAAACCTCAGATGGAGAAAATCATTGAACAAAGGGATGGAAAGAAAACCAGGAGGAAGACATATCCTGAATATTTAGTGAAGTGGAAATATCATCCAATGGAAGATGTAAGTTGGGTTACAAAACCCGATATTTTGAAGCATGGAAAAACAATGCAAGAGCTCATGGACAAGAGTCCATGAATTTTTTTAACCAAAGGAGTATGATGCAAGTGCATCGCCTTCCAAGTCAACAATGCAAGCGTGGAGGCAAAGGAACGACATCTCAACAAATGACATGATTTCAAATTGGAAATTAACTCAGAATTAAATTGGGTTGTTGAGATATTTTGTAAGCAACATTTAAATATGTAACTTGTTTGTAAAGTCTTACGGACTGTAAGAGATTGCAGATATGGAGTGTTGACTCTTGTCTGGCAATAACTATTATTTATTATAATAGGACAGATTAGGTATCAACTTTGAATTGATAGGATAGATTTCAGACAGGACGAGAGAGCTCGTGGAGCTAGTCCTTAGATAGTTTTTTCATTGCTGTATTGCAATAGATAGACATAATAGAGAGAATGAGATAGAGATCAGAGAGATCAGTAGAGGAGAGTACAGTAGAAGAAACATTTTGTAATTTGTTTTCATGAATGAATATAACAGACAAAATTCTTCCAAATCCTTGGAATGTGTTCATTTGAGGTATTGATGAATGAATGTCATATTGTGTGTATGTAGTTTTATTTTAGTTTGTTCATGTATGATTGTTCGAGAGATTGACTATATGAAGTTGTGACAAAATTGGATGAGTTTCAATTGTTTCTCTTCTGACACTCGTATGCAAGGTGTGCATCTCGAACACAAGGAGTGCGTCGACTGAGTCTCGGAGTGACTCAGAGAAGTTCAAAGAGAACAAGGGAAACTTAGACCATGTGCAAGGTGTGCACAACATCGTGAAATGATCGAGCGTCGAAGAACCCAAACCAGAGGAACGTCGGGTGGGTGAGAATAATTTCTTTCCAAGAAATCCTTCGATTTGAGTTATCGAAATCCCGAGAATGCAAGGTGTGCATGGATGATCGAAATCCTTTTAAGGACCGAAGCTCAGAAGAGATAACACTTTTCCCGAGTGTTGACGAGATCCCAGAGTCGAACTCGTATAAAGAACAAAGGTTCTAAATCTTTGATGATTGATAAATCTTCCAAGTGGGGAGATATCAGAAGCTCAGGAGGAGGAGAGACTGTGATTGTTGGATCACAGTGAAGAAGATCAACAGTCATCGCATCAGAGGAAGGTGCAAGAACCTTAGCACTTTGTAGCACAGAGTAGAGAGAACCTAGCAGGGTTGAAATTTGAGGTTTCCAAAGTCTGAAGTACCGAAACCTCGAAGTAGAATCTCAGTCGTCCAATCACAGAAAACAGATCTGGGCCATCAGATTGTTCGGGGCAAGGATCAAGTGTCAGATCGTTAGAAAGGATCTGGATCGTCAGATACTGTGAAGTCAGGGAGGAAGCAAGTTTGAAACTTGATACACCTGAAGCGCGGATCATGGTTGTCTTACCTTTGAGGTTAGGTTTTCTCCATCATATGAGAAAGGTGAGGGTTTTGTGGGTTCATAGTTGTATGTTGCTTAGCTCCAGGGAGGAGAGGTGTCGCTAGCAATTTTCCCTAAGTCCAAAAAGAAGTGTAATTTTTTCAAAAGAAGGATTGGCATCCTTTCCTTGGCAGTGGGATGAGATGTATAGTTAGATCAAATCCTAGACTTGATAGACACTTCGTTAATTGGAAAATTCTCTGGCCATCGAGTTTCAATGGATTTGCTAGGTTCCTAGGTATCACAGGTCTGAGCTCCTTGTCTAGGATATATCCCAATTTACCATAGTCTGGAAAAGGGTTGGTCTGGCTTCTTTTTCGGTCGAAGTAAAATGTGATAAAGGTACTTAAAGGAATTTGGTTTTTGGATTATTCTCCACTCCCTTTGAAGCCACGAAATCCACTCTTTGATGCTTCCTATGAGTCTTTGGAGAGTTCATTGGTTTGGGCCAGTTGTGATGAAATTTTGGTCTGAATAAGTGTTAAGGGCTATAGGTGACTAGTTTGGAAGCACTATTCTAGTTGATGATAGTTTTCTTGTCAATGGGAAGTGATCGATGGCTAGAGTTTTGATCGATTTGGATCTCTCCAAGGGATTATTTAAGTCTATTGAACTAGTTTTTGGGTTCTGTCATTATACACACACAAACTACATTATGTGCATGTATTGTTTCGATGCGTCTGATGCCATGAGTATGGTCATATTTTGGTAGTATATCCTAATTATTTTACGTAGGAGGTTTGAAGAAGGTGGATAAGAGGAGTGTGTAACCCCATGAGTCAATATAGGTTCAGAGCAATGATGGAAATGGTAAGGAAAAAATAGGTGTAAATATGTAGGGTTTACCTCCGGAGGTTAGTAGTGGGTTGTGCGAATTTCAAGTTGGAGAATTTTCAATTCAATGGATTGACAAAGTTTGATGGGGGGCTTCTTTGGAGGATTCAACATTGTTGTGGGCTACCTTCTCATCGTCTTATTGTTTCCTCCAGCCTCTGGAGATAGGTTCGATGTTCTCGACTCTTTGGGTAAGTTTGTTAACACCACCCACCCTATTTTGAATTCTCAATCATGGATTGTTTTGGGGGTAGAGCCTATGTTTTCTAGCGTTCTAGTAGAACATAAGGAACTCCCTGCTAAAAGTAATATTCCTTTGGTTTTATTGATAGAGGAACTTATTATTTTTAAAAGTTTGGATGATATTTCCTAACTCCTTCGTCCTATGCATTTCCTGGAGATTTTAGGGCACTCCTCAGTCTCTTTGGGGAGCTCTTTTAGGGGGGGTGGACATTATAAATTAATACCAAGAGGTGGGGGGGGGGGTAGTTCCAGTTTAGTTATTGGTCTATTAGGTGGGTTGGGAGTAGATAAACTAGTGGAACCTAGTGGGCCTTTGGTGGGCATAAAGTATTTCCTAGGACATTGCCAATAACAAGTGGTTTAAGGAGATAAATGAAGGTAATAAAAGTTCCATTTTAGGGGCCCTTAGATCAGGCTATGCCTATGCAGAATTTCCCCAATGAAGATCCTTTCCATTAATGTTTGAGGGCTAGGGGCCAAACTAAGAAATTGGCCCTAAAGGATAATAGATGTAGGAAAGATGGATGTGGTCATGTTGTAGGAGATGATGGGGTTGGGATCCCCCTTAGTGGTTGGGTTAAGTAAATTGTTTGTTGGATGAGACTTTCTATCAGTTTATTCTTCTAGTCTCTCAAGAGGAATAATAACTCGATGGAATCAAAACTTTTCTCTTATCAATTATTTTTCAATTTCTTCACGACTTTGTACAAATATGTTTGTTCGAATATTTGGCTATGTTATCACTCTGCTCAACATTTATGGGACATATGACGATAAACAAGCCTACTAGGACCAATGTTTTCAATTGCAGGTGTGTAAATATGACAATTTAATTCTAGGAGGGGACCTTAATTTTTCTTTATATAGGTCTAATATATGGGGAGAAAATGTCGAATTGGACAATTTGGTAGGTTTCTTCATTAATTGTATGGAAGCATGGAATCTAGTTGATATAGAACCTATTAAGGTTAAGTTGACGAGGTCCAATAATAGAGTAGGGGAAACTGGAATAACAAAAAGGTTGGACATGTTTTTAATAAATGGTAATATTCTATCATAGGTCCAAAATATTCAGTCGTGGGTCCATGGCAACAAATTTTCTAACCACTTCCTTGAAATGGACTCTCCAATGATTAAACCTAGATGTCCATTTAAGTATAATTGGTTGGAGTTTAAAATAATACTTTATTATTTTGGTAAAGAATAATTGGGTTCCCTTCGACCCCTTTGTTGACTCATCTCTCTGTGAACAATTTGCTCATTCATTGAAAATGGTTAAAGTGAAGGTGGTGGATTGGGAGTTGAATAGATTCATAGGTTGAGACCAACATTTGAAAGAAGTGGATGATAACCTTGATACTCTATTTAGTGGACTTGGGGTGGTCCCAAGTGAGGATGATCTCTTGAAGATTAAGGAGTTGGAGAACAACAAGGTTAATCTTGTATAGGATCAAGAGAGGGATTGGAGATTAAAGAGTTGAGCCACCTGGGTGGATTTGTGAGACAATAATACAAAGTACTTCCATAACTATGCGATGCATAGGAAGGAAACACACTATGTGGGAAATGCAATCATCATCCGACTCTCATATTCAATATTTTTATCAGTTAGAAACATTGGCAGTTGAACATTTCGATTTACTCTTTCAGGAACCACATGGTGAAAACATAGTTGAAAACCTGAAGACGACTTCATACTTTGCAGAAATGGTGAATGAGGATCTATGTGACCATTTGTACATACCAATGAATCATGAGGAGCTACGACAAGTTATTAGTTCTTTTGGGAAGGATAAGGATAATGAGATTTCTGATGAAGTGTATGTGTATCTCAATTTGTTTGATGCATTGATGTTGAACTGGATCTTTGGCGAGCATAATGACACTCTAATTATTGCACCAAAGGGTCGTTAGATGCTATAGTTGGAAGCCAAACTCTGAAAGGATCTGTTGAAGCCACAAGGCTTCTTGACTTGCATTAACCATTGCTCGGTACTCTGATTCTACTGAATAAAGAGAAATAACATGTTGTTTCTTACTTGCCCAAGTGATAGGTCCAGAACCAAGGTTGAAAACATAACCTACAATAGACTTTCGATCTTTAGGGTCACTGACCCAATCTGAATCATTGAAACCAACCAACAAAGGAGTCCCCCTTGAATTGTAATACATCCCAAATTGAACTATACCTCAAACATATAGTTTCTTTCCAATGGCTTTCATGGGGTGTTTTCATATACTAGGCAACAAGACCAACAACAAAGGAAATATTAGGACGAGTATGAGTCAAATATAAGCGGCTACCAACTAACTGAAGGTATAAAACGACATCAAAATTGGGAGTAGTACAAGTGGAAATAATTTTGAATCCAGATTGGAAGGGAGAAGGGACTAGTTTAGAATCGTCCATATGAAAGCGACAAAGAAGGCCACAAGCATACTTAGACTGGGAAAGAAAAATCCCTTCCTTAGTTTGCAAAACTTAGAGGCCAAGGAAATAATGCAAATAGCCTACGCATTCCATTTCAAATTTCTTTTTAAGGCTAGATTTCACATGGGTTAAAAGTTTAGGGTCATTACTGGTGAGGATAAGGTCATCAACATAAAGAAAAAGGGTTATGAGATGGATTCCTACTTTCTTGGTATAGACACTAGGGTCGAAACGATGTCTAGAAAATATGGTGTCAAGAGGAAAGCTGTCCATTTTGGCTTACGAAGCTTGAGGATCTTTCTTAAGACCATAAAGAGATTTCTTAAGGTGACAAACAAGGTTGGAGTCATGTTGGACATGGCCAAGAGGTTGTTCAATGTATATTTATTCTTGCAAATCCCCATGCAAGAAGGTATATTTAACATCCATCCAATGGAAATCCCATTTATGTGAGGAAACAAGGGCTAGAATAAGGCAGATGGAATTCGTTTTGGCTACAGGGGAAAATGTTTCGTTATAGTCAATGCCTTCAAATTGAGAGAACCCTTTGGAAACTAGTTGGGCCTTGTGTCTTTCAACACTTTCAAATGATGCATACTTAGTTCTATACACCCATTTACATCCGACAAATTTTATTCCTTTCGGAAGAGGTACAAGATCCCAAGTATCATTCACCATCAAAGAGCGATGCTCTTCATTCATTGTTGTGTCCCAATCTGGATGGCCTGAAGCTTCTGCAAATGAGTCTGGATCATGAGTCTCTAAAACTTGATCCAAAAGAGAAGAGGCTTGATGGAACTATGAATGTGTCCAACACTTATTTGTAGGATCACTAGTTGCTTCTCAAGTTGAACAGATCCATTTGGGAAGCGATGATACTCGTACAGGCTCACGCTCAATGGACCTATTATCCCCCATTTTTTTAGGGATAAATAAGGAGATGATTTATCGATGCCCCCAGGTTGCAAACATGGAGTACTGCGAGGTAGATGAGCAAGCAACGACCCCTATCATATGACATATCACCATCCAATATGTGGCAACAACATCCACCACACCCAACTTGGCCTATAGAGGACAACATGTATTTCTTCATGAGGTAACAAGTTTGGTATCGTGGTAAGTGTCATTTTAATATTTGAAGCATTTGAGCATGTTGCAAAGGATCCTTTCTTGATTTTGAAAACATTTTCTTGGAAATTATATTTTTTTTTCTATTTCACCTTGGTGAGTGTCTTGGTTTCCTAGTAACTGGCCACCCCCAGGGAAAGGGTTTCTACAGGGGGTTCTCCTTTAAGGGTCATAGTACCATTCCCGCTCATACTTGCCACTTTCCATTACTTCTTCCCCTTTATTTCCCCATCTTTTAGGTTTTCGGGCTTATTGACCCAAGAAGCGCATGTACCTTATTTAATGGGAAGAAGGGGCCACTAGGTGTGGAGGTGCCCTGGAAAAAAACATCGTCCATTAAAATCTCACTCTAGGATCTCGAGAGAAATGAAACACCTCTCAAAAAAGTGAGGGACCCATAAAAAAAAAAAACTAATTAATCAATTATGCTTTCCAAGGTAGAGCATATGTGGGATATGCATTTCCTTTTTAATGCCCCTTATTGTCTTCAACTTGGAAAAACATGCAAACCAAGGTAGAGCATACATGTGATATGCATTTCCTAGTAAGTGATCCCCCTTAGGGAAAGGGTTTCTACAGGGGGGTCTCCCTGAAGGGTCATCGTACCATTCCCACTCATACTTTCCACTTTCCATTACTTCTTCCCCTTTGTTTCCCCATCTTTTAGGTTTTCAGGCTTATTGACCCAAGAAGGGCATGTACCTCGTTTAATGGGAAGAACGAGTCACTAGGCCCGGAGGTTCACTGGATAAAGCATCGTCCAATAAAATCTCGCTTTGGGATCTCGAGAGCAATGAAACGTCTCTGAAAAAAGTGAGGGACCCATAAAACAAATAACTAAGTAATCAACGATGCTTTCCAAGGCAGAGCGTATGTGGGATATGCATTTCCTTTTTAATACCCCTTATTGTCTTCAACTTGGAAACGCATGCAAACCAAGGTAGAGCGTACTTGGGATATGCATTTCCTTTTGAGTTCCCTTTACTATCTTCAACTTGGAAACACATGCAAAATGAATGGCTAATAAAGGGCTTGGAAAATATGCTTTAAAAACAAAAAGAGGAAAAATATGTGGCTAGCCCTCAACAAAGGCACCCATAAATGAGACAATACGAGCCCTTGTATGTCATGAAACCCCATACATAGAAGTCTAACCCACTCCACCTCACATTCACTACATAACCTAGAAATGATTCTCATTGGAAACATCCCCTACTAGAGGAATTGGTTCTCCCAATAGCACATTATGACACCCCACTCATATCCATATTTGGCAAGTTGTATAAGGTCTTTGAGCATTTGTTTATTTTGAAAAGGGTGGATTTGATTCATATGTTTGGATGGTTATTTTATTAGATATGGATTACTTGGCATGATACTTATGACTTGTGGACCCTTGGAGGACATACATGTTTGTCTTTGTAGGGCCTTGGCAGGTGAAATCTTGATCGGGAAGGCACAAGGTCACTTGGACCTTCATTGGGGCATGGAGCCCATAGGTTGGATGATGTTGCCCCTCTCCCTGGATAAATGGGAAGAGGAACATTGCCTTTGGAGGCACTTGGACACTGTGATATGACCATATTCCAACTCATTGCACCCCAATGATGGCATTGGAAGGCCTAAGACATCGCACCTTATGCCCTTGACGTCACATGGGTTTAGGGTTTTGATGGGGTTTCTCATGGTTGATGGTGATAGTCATGGTTTTATGGAGAGAGAGATAGTTGGCACATGCTAGGGAACTTTGTGGCATGATTTATGGCCTTTGGAGGCCCAACATTCTTCATCAAAGGCTCAACATCTCTCCTAGAGGCCCTACATCACCCTTTAGGGCATGTCGTCACCCCTAAAAGGGGTTTTTCTTTTTGTAAAATTGAATTTTAAGATGTGGAAGGACAAATAGGGAGGTCAACCCTTCTAATTTGATGTTGAATTTTCAAAAAGTGGACAAAAGGGTTTTAGGTGACCTGATATAAATAGAGGTCACCCCTTTATCATTTGGATCATAACTCACTTGAGAATTACATATTGTATGGCTGAAATTTTCTCCCTACTAGGGAATTTTACTCTATATCTCTCTTGAACCTCTCTTGTGGATGATAGTACTTGTATTTTGGTGAATTTTGGTGAAGGAAGCTAAGGGACTATATCTTGGATGTCTTGTTCTTGCTATTGTGGTGGAATGTTCTTGGTAAAAGAAGGTTTCTTCATGATTTTTCTTGGAACTAGTAAGGAATTTATGCATTAATTGTGTCTTTATCTTCTTGCTTCAAACTATATTTGTCTAAACCATTGGAGGAGTATAAAGGCATACACCCTCCACTAAGATCTATCATTTTTTTTTTGAATAAGCTACTTTGCAATTGTTGCTAGGAGGAGTAAAAAGGATTGCACCCTCCTAGATTTACCTTGCTAGGTTTTGTTTTCTCTAGGGAGTAAAAAGGATTACACCCCGAGGAAGTAACAAATCACAACTCTTACACAAGAGACTCCATAACCCAATTTGCAAGGCACTAGTCTTTTTGCATTGGAGATATAAAATCATTGCATTGGTATACGTGGAAATTGGAGATATTGCAATTGTTCAAGTTGGAATTATACTTCATTCTATAAGCTTGCTTGTGCCCTAAGAGCATCTAGTTTAAGCCAAGTGATTCTATTTACTATTACAAATTAATTCTACAGCCAACATGGCTGCTGCAAAATCATCTTTTCCTCACTCATTGCTCTCTAATCTACCGTTGAAATTCACTTGTAAACCTTGGTTATTGTTCTACTTGTTGGGTGGTTTACTTGTTGATTTTTGTGGTTAGACCTTGCTACTGTAGAAATTGTTTGCTACAGCCACTTGGCTGTCATAATAACTTTCTGATAACACTTAATAAACAACCCTAAATATCATCAAAGTCTTGGCTAAATCATTGGAAGTTCAACTAGTCATTACTAGCTTTATTTCCAACATCTTGTACTTGATTTTTGATGGTTATATTTGCAGCTATTGTTATCATTTGTTGCTGATATATATATTTCCATACTGCTGCAATTTGGGTCAGCAAGGCTTCTTGATTGATCCCCATTGATTTAAGGCTTGTATATCTATCAATTGTCTTGTTCTGGGCAGGGCTAACATTGTTTTGCATGTACATAACCCTTGGAAAACATTCTCTATCTACAAGACTAATTCTCAAGAATTTTTCCTTCTCCAACCTTGACCTATAGTGGTGTTCATTGATCATAATCTCACTTTCCATATCAATCCCCCTAGGGTCACTAGGATCCCCCGTGGTGATTTCATCATCACTAAAGCGAGGGGGGTGTCTATCTAAGGTGAAAGCGGGTAGGTACTCACGTAGTTGTCACACTTCCATGGCTTGAGTTGGGATTTTCCTAAGCTACAGATTGTGTGATAACATTTTTGCGTTGTTGCTAGGTAGGATTTTGAATCCTCTTTCAAGCCACAATGACACTTTGGAAAGATTTGATCCCAAAGCCTTTATCTGTATCTTGTCTGGCTACTCCACTTGAGGGAAGTTCCCTTTCCTTTCTTGATGAGCCTTTCATAAATATCATCAGGTGACTCTGCCATCCCATAATCCACCAACCCTCCCCTCAGGAAGATTCAAACCTTCTAAGGTTTACCAAAGAAGGTTTGCTCATAACTTCCCCCGTTGGCAAAACTTTGTTCCAAGGTTGCCTTCCCATCAACAAAATGTCTCACACTTGGTCTAGTAACCTTTTGAAACCGTTGAACTTGGTCACATTCATTGGATATCCCAATGATGTGCCCAAAGAGAGTCATAAATGGTTGCCAAAATTCACTAGAAATGATGTGGTGACACTAGAAAACCATCTATATGCAATTGGTGTGGCCTTATTGAATGAAGGTGTGGAGCATGAAGACGTTGTGATGAGGCTATTAGCCATGTCTCTTACTGAAGATTCCCAGTGGTGGTTCAGAGGACTACTTGATAACTATTTGGAATCCTATGGTGATTTAGCTAAATTGATCAAAAACAGATGGTCAACAAAGAAAGACATCAAAATGTTATTAGCATAGTTCAATCAAATCAAATCAAGAAAAAGGAAAATGAAACAATAAAGGAATTTGACACTAGATTTGATAAACTGCATGATCATATCTCGGCCGATCTACGTCCACTAGTAGTAGTAGCTCGTGTCCTATACATGAATGATTTTGAAGGACAATTTGGTTTTATCCTCAAGGGTAAAGCACCAAACACTTTGGTAAAGGCTAAGGAATATAGTGCACAGATTGAGGAAAACCTCATCAGCCCAAAGAATGATCCCTTTCAGTTTCCTTGTGCCAAGGTGGAAGCAAAAACAAAGGCTATAACAAGCACTGCACGAGACCCAATCACTCTCCTAGTTCAAAAGTTTGATCAAATGAATATTCAGTTTGTCCAAAGTCAGAATCAAATTATGAATAGGGTGACAACATTGGAGAGAAATTAATCTACTCCGAGACCTCAAGTTTTTAAACAACCAAACATAGGTTGGAAGATGAGGTGTCAACACAAGGCAAAAGCTCCCGACACATTGAATCTAGTTGGAATGGCCAATACAAAAGAGTTTCCATGGTGCTTTCCTTGTAATGAAATACATTTAGAAGATGTATGTCCTAGATAGATAGAGGAAGAGGGTTCAATTTCTACAAACAAGATGAACTTCATTGATACAATATTTCCCCTTCAAGACGATGAGTGTATAGATATTACAGAATAACAACTTGAGGAGATCAGGAAAAAGGGTGCCAGGAAGGGACAACTCAGAGTGCTTAGACAACTAGATGAGAATGCAAAGAACGAGTTGAGGAAGAAATAAATATTGACATATGCAAGAAGAAATAAATCTCTAGTTCCTCCACCACTAGCTCCAATCGTTCCACCACAAGCAAAAGAGGCTCTACCCCAACCAACAAAATAAGTTCCTCCACCTCCTCCACTGTCGATGCATGGTTTGCTCCCAAAACCTACGCCAACAAATGAAGTACTTCGACTGAACATAGATGTGCCTACCATGATTGGGAAGACGAATATGTCAGTACCTGTAGTCGAAATGTGAAAGATCACATCTATAAGAAGAGAAGTCTTGAAGGCATTGAAGTTACCCGATGAGGCAAAATATCCTCCCATGATCCTAAACACCATGTATCATGGACAACAAAGGTAAGAAAATCCCTTTGAATGGTCTCTGCTTGAATAACTACATGTTTGATTCTGGAGCCTCAATGAATGTGATGTCCTTAAACGTTATGAAACGACTAGGTTTGAAAACAACTCACCCATATGGAAATGTCTGTGGCATTGATTCAAAAAAGGTTAAGGTGTATGGTCTCATAGAAGACGTGGTGGTGTATTTATTAGCTTTGATGAACATAATAGTGATTGATGTTCTGGATGCTTGGGGCATGCTTTTATCGAGAAGTTGGGCTACCACCCTTGGTGGTTTCCTTAGTATGGATCTCATTCATATGCATATTCCCATGGGGGATGGGAATTTCGAGATTTTATATAGCCAACGGGTGGTCAAGAAGCATGTAATGGATCCAAACCACTCTGATTATCACAATGTTTGTGAGTTTGATGTGCTTCGACAAATCATTGAATATGACCCTCAATATTTACCTTTTGCACAAGAATATTGCATAGATACATTGCTTCTGAGGACAAATGAATACAAAAAAAATCTTGTAAAGTTCCAAGGAAAAGAACCGAGATCCATCAAGATACTCAAGAAATAAGAAGATAAGAAGGACATAGAGCAGGAACAAGATATTAGAGACATGGTCAAGGTAGAACCATCTTCGCAACCTTACATTGAGAACATACCTTATATTAACTCTACTGAAGGAAGCCTTGCACTCATGTGGGATAAGAAGAAGGGCAAGCCCAAGTATGATAAAGGGAACAAAATTTTGTGGCTTGGTCCTTACATCATCAAGAAGAAGTCCGATAAGGGAACATATTAATTGTCTGCCATGGGTGGGAGAAGGATGCCATTACCAGTTGATGGGTCTCTTCTCTGACCTTACATCAAAGAAACTTGACTTCTTCATGGCCATGTGCCTCAAGTAAGTAGGTAGATCATTTTCTTTCCCTTACATTTTCATTTGTTTGCTCATGATAATTTAGTTGCATTTACTTATTTGCATGTAATATATCATTTTCATTTTGCTCTAGTTGAATTATTGCATGTGTGTTATGATCATTTTCTTTCATCATATTACATGTTAGTTTATAATTTTTTGAAAAAATGCAAAATTTTCTTTTAAATATTAGTTGATTTTTTATTTTATTTTTGATCATATGGACAAAGGGTGAGTGAGCCATCCTCGATATACAACATTTTGTTTGTTTCAGTGTGTGTAGGAACATGTCTTACCAGGAGATGTTGAGGTTCTCATGCACTCTACGATGAGTATATGTCTCCGAGTAGGAGCTAGATGTTATCGCCCATTTCTAGGGATAACTAAGGAGATTATGTCTTGAGGCCCTCAGGTTGCATACATGGAGTACCGATAGGCATATGAGCAGGCAAGGGCCCTTATCATACCACACATCACCATCTGATCGAGGCAACAACATCCACCACACCCAACTTGGCTCACAGAGGAAAACAAGTCTTGCTTCATGAGGTAACAAGTCCAGTATCGTGGTAAGTGTCATTTTAATATTTGAAGCATTTGAACATGTTGCAAATGATCCTTTCTTGATTTTGAAAACATTTGCTTTGAAATTATGTTGTTTTCCATATTTCACCTTAGTGAGTGACATGGTTTCCTAGTAAGTGGCCACCCTTAGGGAAAGGGTTGTTGCTAGGGGGTCTCCTTGAAGGGTTATCGTACAATTCCCACTCATACTTGCCAGTTTCCATTACTTCTTCCCCTCCATTTCCCCATCTTTTAGGTTTTCGAGCTTATTGACCCAAGAAGGGAATGTACCTCATTTCATGGAAAGAAGGGCCCACTAGGCTCGGAGGTGCCCTGGGAAAAAACATTGTGCAATAAAGCCCAACATTCTTCATCAAAGGCTCAACATCTCTCCTAGAGGTCCTACGTCACCCCTAAAAGGGGATTTTCTTTTTGTAAATTTGAATTTTAAGATGTAAAAGGAAGAATAGGGAGGTTTACCTCTCTAATTTGATGTTGACTTTTCAAATTGTGGACAAAAGGGTTTTAGGTGACTTCATATAAACATAGGTAACCCCTTTGTCAATTGGATCATAACTCACTTGAGAATTACATATTGTATGGCTGAAATTTTCACCCTACTTGGGATTTTTTTTTCTATCTCTCTCTTGAACCTCTCTTGTGGATGCTATTACTTTTATTTTGGTGAAGGAAGCTAGGGTGCTATCTCTTGGATGTCTTTTTCTTGCTATTGTGGTAGAATATTCTTGGTAAAAGAGGGTTTCTTCATGCTTTTTCTTGGAGTTGTTAAGGAATTTATGCATTAATTGTGTCTTTCTCTTCTTGTTTCAAGCTAGATTTGTCCAAATCCTTGGAGGAGTGTAAAGGCATACAACCTCCACTAAGATCTATCATTAATGTTTTGAATAAGCTACTTTGCAAAGGTTGATAGAAGGAGTAAAAATGCTTACACCCTCCAAGATTTACCTTGCTAGGTTTTGTTTTCTCTAGGGAATAAAAAGGCTTACGCCCCTAGAGAAGTAAAAAACCCTAGCTCTTACACAAGAGACTCCATAACCCAATTGGAAAGGCACTAGTCTTTTTGCATTGGAGATATAAAATCATTGCATTGGTATATGTGGTATAAAGTCATTACTAGATTTATTTCCAACATCTTCTACCTAATTTTTGATGGTTAGATTTGCAACTATTGTTATCATTTGTTGCCGATATATGTATTTACATACTACTGCAATTTGGGACAACACGGCTTCTTGCTTGATCCCCATTGATTTAAGGCATGTATATCTATCATTTGTCTTGTTCTGGGAAGGGATAACATTGTTTTGTAGGTATATAACGCTTGAAAACCATTATCCATCTACAATACTCATTCTCAATATTTTTTCCTTCTTCAACCTTTCCCTATAGGGGTGTTCATTGATCACCATATCACTTTCCATATCAATCCCCATAGGGTCACCAAGATATCCCCCTTGTGGTGATTTCATCATCACTAAAGAAAGGGGAGTGTCTATCTAAAGTGACAGTGTGTAGGTACTCCCATAGTTGTCACACTTCCATGGATTTGGTTGGGATTTTCCCAAGCTACATATTGTGCGATAACATGACCCATCTAAAGGAAAGTGAGTAGGTGGAGGTGTATTTTCATCCCCACTTTCATCGTCTGAAGAAGAAACCATAATAGGAACAAAAGCTGGCATAAACACCAAAGATGGCACAAACGTTGAATTAGGCTCACGGGCCAGGAGATTTTCATCAAATTTAACATTTCTTCTAATAATAATTTCATTGGAATGAGGTTAAAGAAGTTGGTATCATTTGACATCTTCAGAATATCTAACAAAATTGCACTTCTCACTCTTAAGTTACATTGATTTCCTTTTATCATTAGGAATGTGAGCCCATGCTACACTACCAAATACACAGAAGTGGCTCACATCTGACTTAATTTTAGTCCATGTTTCTTCCAATGTTATATTTTTTAAATCCTTTGTGGGAGTGTTATTACTATTTAATTTGCATAGTTGATGGCTTCCACCCAATAATGAAAACTTAATCCCTTATATTGGATCATAAAATTATCCATTTCTTTTATTGTGAGATCCTTTCTCTCAACAACACCATTTTGTTGCTGTGTATATGGAATAGTATGTTGCATTTGAGTGCCCTATG
>ML788365.1:523012-537083 GCA_009831015.1 Picea engelmannii
CAGGGAAAGGGTTTCTACAGGGGGTTCTCCTTTAAGGGTCATAGTACCATTCCCGCTCATACTTGCCACTTTCCATTACTTCTTCCCCTTTATTTCCCCATCTTTTAGGTTTTCGGGCTTATTGACCCAAGAAGCGCATGTACCTTATTTAATGGGAAGAAGGGGCCACTAGGTGTGGAGGTGCCCTGGAAAAAAACATCGTCCATTAAAATCTCACTCTAGGATCTCGAGAGAAATGAAACACCTCTCAAAAAAGTGAGGGACCCATAAAAAAAAAAAACTAATTAATCAATTATGCTTTCCAAGGTAGAGCATATGTGGGATATGCATTTCCTTTTTAATGCCCCTTATTGTCTTCAACTTGGAAAAACATGCAAACCAAGGTAGAGCATACATGTGATATGCATTTCCTAGTAAGTGATCCCCCTTAGGGAAAGGGTTTCTACAGGGGGGTCTCCCTGAAGGGTCATCGTACCATTCCCACTCATACTTTCCACTTTCCATTACTTCTTCCCCTTTGTTTCCCCATCTTTTAGGTTTTCAGGCTTATTGACCCAAGAAGGGCATGTACCTCGTTTAATGGGAAGAACGAGTCACTAGGCCCGGAGGTTCACTGGATAAAGCATCGTCCAATAAAATCTCGCTTTGGGATCTCGAGAGCAATGAAACGTCTCTGAAAAAAGTGAGGGACCCATAAAACAAATAACTAAGTAATCAACGATGCTTTCCAAGGCAGAGCGTATGTGGGATATGCATTTCCTTTTTAATACCCCTTATTGTCTTCAACTTGGAAACGCATGCAAACCAAGGTAGAGCGTACTTGGGATATGCATTTCCTTTTGAGTTCCCTTTACTATCTTCAACTTGGAAACACATGCAAAATGAATGGCTAATAAAGGGCTTGGAAAATATGCTTTAAAAACAAAAAGAGGAAAAATATGTGGCTAGCCCTCAACAAAGGCACCCATAAATGAGACAATACGAGCCCTTGTATGTCATGAAACCCCATACATAGAAGTCTAACCCACTCCACCTCACATTCACTACATAACCTAGAAATGATTCTCATTGGAAACATCCCCTACTAGAGGAATTGGTTCTCCCAATAGCACATTATGACACCCCACTCATATCCATATTTGGCAAGTTGTATAAGGTCTTTGAGCATTTGTTTATTTTGAAAAGGGTGGATTTGATTCATATGTTTGGATGGTTATTTTATTAGATATGGATTACTTGGCATGATACTTATGACTTGTGGACCCTTGGAGGACATACATGTTTGTCTTTGTAGGGCCTTGGCAGGTGAAATCTTGATCGGGAAGGCACAAGGTCACTTGGACCTTCATTGGGGCATGGAGCCCATAGGTTGGATGATGTTGCCCCTCTCCCTGGATAAATGGGAAGAGGAACATTGCCTTTGGAGGCACTTGGACACTGTGATATGACCATATTCCAACTCATTGCACCCCAATGATGGCATTGGAAGGCCTAAGACATCGCACCTTATGCCCTTGACGTCACATGGGTTTAGGGTTTTGATGGGGTTTCTCATGGTTGATGGTGATAGTCATGGTTTTATGGAGAGAGAGATAGTTGGCACATGCTAGGGAACTTTGTGGCATGATTTATGGCCTTTGGAGGCCCAACATTCTTCATCAAAGGCTCAACATCTCTCCTAGAGGCCCTACATCACCCTTTAGGGCATGTCGTCACCCCTAAAAGGGGTTTTTCTTTTTGTAAAATTGAATTTTAAGATGTGGAAGGACAAATAGGGAGGTCAACCCTTCTAATTTGATGTTGAATTTTCAAAAAGTGGACAAAAGGGTTTTAGGTGACCTGATATAAATAGAGGTCACCCCTTTATCATTTGGATCATAACTCACTTGAGAATTACATATTGTATGGCTGAAATTTTCTCCCTACTAGGGAATTTTACTCTATATCTCTCTTGAACCTCTCTTGTGGATGATAGTACTTGTATTTTGGTGAATTTTGGTGAAGGAAGCTAAGGGACTATATCTTGGATGTCTTGTTCTTGCTATTGTGGTGGAATGTTCTTGGTAAAAGAAGGTTTCTTCATGATTTTTCTTGGAACTAGTAAGGAATTTATGCATTAATTGTGTCTTTATCTTCTTGCTTCAAACTATATTTGTCTAAACCATTGGAGGAGTATAAAGGCATACACCCTCCACTAAGATCTATCATTTTTTTTTTGAATAAGCTACTTTGCAATTGTTGCTAGGAGGAGTAAAAAGGATTGCACCCTCCTAGATTTACCTTGCTAGGTTTTGTTTTCTCTAGGGAGTAAAAAGGATTACACCCCGAGGAAGTAACAAATCACAACTCTTACACAAGAGACTCCATAACCCAATTTGCAAGGCACTAGTCTTTTTGCATTGGAGATATAAAATCATTGCATTGGTATACGTGGAAATTGGAGATATTGCAATTGTTCAAGTTGGAATTATACTTCATTCTATAAGCTTGCTTGTGCCCTAAGAGCATCTAGTTTAAGCCAAGTGATTCTATTTACTATTACAAATTAATTCTACAGCCAACATGGCTGCTGCAAAATCATCTTTTCCTCACTCATTGCTCTCTAATCTACCGTTGAAATTCACTTGTAAACCTTGGTTATTGTTCTACTTGTTGGGTGGTTTACTTGTTGATTTTTGTGGTTAGACCTTGCTACTGTAGAAATTGTTTGCTACAGCCACTTGGCTGTCATAATAACTTTCTGATAACACTTAATAAACAACCCTAAATATCATCAAAGTCTTGGCTAAATCATTGGAAGTTCAACTAGTCATTACTAGCTTTATTTCCAACATCTTGTACTTGATTTTTGATGGTTATATTTGCAGCTATTGTTATCATTTGTTGCTGATATATATATTTCCATACTGCTGCAATTTGGGTCAGCAAGGCTTCTTGATTGATCCCCATTGATTTAAGGCTTGTATATCTATCAATTGTCTTGTTCTGGGCAGGGCTAACATTGTTTTGCATGTACATAACCCTTGGAAAACATTCTCTATCTACAAGACTAATTCTCAAGAATTTTTCCTTCTCCAACCTTGACCTATAGTGGTGTTCATTGATCATAATCTCACTTTCCATATCAATCCCCCTAGGGTCACTAGGATCCCCCGTGGTGATTTCATCATCACTAAAGCGAGGGGGGTGTCTATCTAAGGTGAAAGCGGGTAGGTACTCACGTAGTTGTCACACTTCCATGGCTTGAGTTGGGATTTTCCTAAGCTACAGATTGTGTGATAACATTTTTGCGTTGTTGCTAGGTAGGATTTTGAATCCTCTTTCAAGCCACAATGACACTTTGGAAAGATTTGATCCCAAAGCCTTTATCTGTATCTTGTCTGGCTACTCCACTTGAGGGAAGTTCCCTTTCCTTTCTTGATGAGCCTTTCATAAATATCATCAGGTGACTCTGCCATCCCATAATCCACCAACCCTCCCCTCAGGAAGATTCAAACCTTCTAAGGTTTACCAAAGAAGGTTTGCTCATAACTTCCCCCGTTGGCAAAACTTTGTTCCAAGGTTGCCTTCCCATCAACAAAATGTCTCACACTTGGTCTAGTAACCTTTTGAAACCGTTGAACTTGGTCACATTCATTGGATATCCCAATGATGTGCCCAAAGAGAGTCATAAATGGTTGCCAAAATTCACTAGAAATGATGTGGTGACACTAGAAAACCATCTATATGCAATTGGTGTGGCCTTATTGAATGAAGGTGTGGAGCATGAAGACGTTGTGATGAGGCTATTAGCCATGTCTCTTACTGAAGATTCCCAGTGGTGGTTCAGAGGACTACTTGATAACTATTTGGAATCCTATGGTGATTTAGCTAAATTGATCAAAAACAGATGGTCAACAAAGAAAGACATCAAAATGTTATTAGCATAGTTCAATCAAATCAAATCAAGAAAAAGGAAAATGAAACAATAAAGGAATTTGACACTAGATTTGATAAACTGCATGATCATATCTCGGCCGATCTACGTCCACTAGTAGTAGTAGCTCGTGTCCTATACATGAATGATTTTGAAGGACAATTTGGTTTTATCCTCAAGGGTAAAGCACCAAACACTTTGGTAAAGGCTAAGGAATATAGTGCACAGATTGAGGAAAACCTCATCAGCCCAAAGAATGATCCCTTTCAGTTTCCTTGTGCCAAGGTGGAAGCAAAAACAAAGGCTATAACAAGCACTGCACGAGACCCAATCACTCTCCTAGTTCAAAAGTTTGATCAAATGAATATTCAGTTTGTCCAAAGTCAGAATCAAATTATGAATAGGGTGACAACATTGGAGAGAAATTAATCTACTCCGAGACCTCAAGTTTTTAAACAACCAAACATAGGTTGGAAGATGAGGTGTCAACACAAGGCAAAAGCTCCCGACACATTGAATCTAGTTGGAATGGCCAATACAAAAGAGTTTCCATGGTGCTTTCCTTGTAATGAAATACATTTAGAAGATGTATGTCCTAGATAGATAGAGGAAGAGGGTTCAATTTCTACAAACAAGATGAACTTCATTGATACAATATTTCCCCTTCAAGACGATGAGTGTATAGATATTACAGAATAACAACTTGAGGAGATCAGGAAAAAGGGTGCCAGGAAGGGACAACTCAGAGTGCTTAGACAACTAGATGAGAATGCAAAGAACGAGTTGAGGAAGAAATAAATATTGACATATGCAAGAAGAAATAAATCTCTAGTTCCTCCACCACTAGCTCCAATCGTTCCACCACAAGCAAAAGAGGCTCTACCCCAACCAACAAAATAAGTTCCTCCACCTCCTCCACTGTCGATGCATGGTTTGCTCCCAAAACCTACGCCAACAAATGAAGTACTTCGACTGAACATAGATGTGCCTACCATGATTGGGAAGACGAATATGTCAGTACCTGTAGTCGAAATGTGAAAGATCACATCTATAAGAAGAGAAGTCTTGAAGGCATTGAAGTTACCCGATGAGGCAAAATATCCTCCCATGATCCTAAACACCATGTATCATGGACAACAAAGGTAAGAAAATCCCTTTGAATGGTCTCTGCTTGAATAACTACATGTTTGATTCTGGAGCCTCAATGAATGTGATGTCCTTAAACGTTATGAAACGACTAGGTTTGAAAACAACTCACCCATATGGAAATGTCTGTGGCATTGATTCAAAAAAGGTTAAGGTGTATGGTCTCATAGAAGACGTGGTGGTGTATTTATTAGCTTTGATGAACATAATAGTGATTGATGTTCTGGATGCTTGGGGCATGCTTTTATCGAGAAGTTGGGCTACCACCCTTGGTGGTTTCCTTAGTATGGATCTCATTCATATGCATATTCCCATGGGGGATGGGAATTTCGAGATTTTATATAGCCAACGGGTGGTCAAGAAGCATGTAATGGATCCAAACCACTCTGATTATCACAATGTTTGTGAGTTTGATGTGCTTCGACAAATCATTGAATATGACCCTCAATATTTACCTTTTGCACAAGAATATTGCATAGATACATTGCTTCTGAGGACAAATGAATACAAAAAAAATCTTGTAAAGTTCCAAGGAAAAGAACCGAGATCCATCAAGATACTCAAGAAATAAGAAGATAAGAAGGACATAGAGCAGGAACAAGATATTAGAGACATGGTCAAGGTAGAACCATCTTCGCAACCTTACATTGAGAACATACCTTATATTAACTCTACTGAAGGAAGCCTTGCACTCATGTGGGATAAGAAGAAGGGCAAGCCCAAGTATGATAAAGGGAACAAAATTTTGTGGCTTGGTCCTTACATCATCAAGAAGAAGTCCGATAAGGGAACATATTAATTGTCTGCCATGGGTGGGAGAAGGATGCCATTACCAGTTGATGGGTCTCTTCTCTGACCTTACATCAAAGAAACTTGACTTCTTCATGGCCATGTGCCTCAAGTAAGTAGGTAGATCATTTTCTTTCCCTTACATTTTCATTTGTTTGCTCATGATAATTTAGTTGCATTTACTTATTTGCATGTAATATATCATTTTCATTTTGCTCTAGTTGAATTATTGCATGTGTGTTATGATCATTTTCTTTCATCATATTACATGTTAGTTTATAATTTTTTGAAAAAATGCAAAATTTTCTTTTAAATATTAGTTGATTTTTTATTTTATTTTTGATCATATGGACAAAGGGTGAGTGAGCCATCCTCGATATACAACATTTTGTTTGTTTCAGTGTGTGTAGGAACATGTCTTACCAGGAGATGTTGAGGTTCTCATGCACTCTACGATGAGTATATGTCTCCGAGTAGGAGCTAGATGTTATCGCCCATTTCTAGGGATAACTAAGGAGATTATGTCTTGAGGCCCTCAGGTTGCATACATGGAGTACCGATAGGCATATGAGCAGGCAAGGGCCCTTATCATACCACACATCACCATCTGATCGAGGCAACAACATCCACCACACCCAACTTGGCTCACAGAGGAAAACAAGTCTTGCTTCATGAGGTAACAAGTCCAGTATCGTGGTAAGTGTCATTTTAATATTTGAAGCATTTGAACATGTTGCAAATGATCCTTTCTTGATTTTGAAAACATTTGCTTTGAAATTATGTTGTTTTCCATATTTCACCTTAGTGAGTGACATGGTTTCCTAGTAAGTGGCCACCCTTAGGGAAAGGGTTGTTGCTAGGGGGTCTCCTTGAAGGGTTATCGTACAATTCCCACTCATACTTGCCAGTTTCCATTACTTCTTCCCCTCCATTTCCCCATCTTTTAGGTTTTCGAGCTTATTGACCCAAGAAGGGAATGTACCTCATTTCATGGAAAGAAGGGCCCACTAGGCTCGGAGGTGCCCTGGGAAAAAACATTGTGCAATAAAGCCCAACATTCTTCATCAAAGGCTCAACATCTCTCCTAGAGGTCCTACGTCACCCCTAAAAGGGGATTTTCTTTTTGTAAATTTGAATTTTAAGATGTAAAAGGAAGAATAGGGAGGTTTACCTCTCTAATTTGATGTTGACTTTTCAAATTGTGGACAAAAGGGTTTTAGGTGACTTCATATAAACATAGGTAACCCCTTTGTCAATTGGATCATAACTCACTTGAGAATTACATATTGTATGGCTGAAATTTTCACCCTACTTGGGATTTTTTTTTCTATCTCTCTCTTGAACCTCTCTTGTGGATGCTATTACTTTTATTTTGGTGAAGGAAGCTAGGGTGCTATCTCTTGGATGTCTTTTTCTTGCTATTGTGGTAGAATATTCTTGGTAAAAGAGGGTTTCTTCATGCTTTTTCTTGGAGTTGTTAAGGAATTTATGCATTAATTGTGTCTTTCTCTTCTTGTTTCAAGCTAGATTTGTCCAAATCCTTGGAGGAGTGTAAAGGCATACAACCTCCACTAAGATCTATCATTAATGTTTTGAATAAGCTACTTTGCAAAGGTTGATAGAAGGAGTAAAAATGCTTACACCCTCCAAGATTTACCTTGCTAGGTTTTGTTTTCTCTAGGGAATAAAAAGGCTTACGCCCCTAGAGAAGTAAAAAACCCTAGCTCTTACACAAGAGACTCCATAACCCAATTGGAAAGGCACTAGTCTTTTTGCATTGGAGATATAAAATCATTGCATTGGTATATGTGGTATAAAGTCATTACTAGATTTATTTCCAACATCTTCTACCTAATTTTTGATGGTTAGATTTGCAACTATTGTTATCATTTGTTGCCGATATATGTATTTACATACTACTGCAATTTGGGACAACACGGCTTCTTGCTTGATCCCCATTGATTTAAGGCATGTATATCTATCATTTGTCTTGTTCTGGGAAGGGATAACATTGTTTTGTAGGTATATAACGCTTGAAAACCATTATCCATCTACAATACTCATTCTCAATATTTTTTCCTTCTTCAACCTTTCCCTATAGGGGTGTTCATTGATCACCATATCACTTTCCATATCAATCCCCATAGGGTCACCAAGATATCCCCCTTGTGGTGATTTCATCATCACTAAAGAAAGGGGAGTGTCTATCTAAAGTGACAGTGTGTAGGTACTCCCATAGTTGTCACACTTCCATGGATTTGGTTGGGATTTTCCCAAGCTACATATTGTGCGATAACATGACCCATCTAAAGGAAAGTGAGTAGGTGGAGGTGTATTTTCATCCCCACTTTCATCGTCTGAAGAAGAAACCATAATAGGAACAAAAGCTGGCATAAACACCAAAGATGGCACAAACGTTGAATTAGGCTCACGGGCCAGGAGATTTTCATCAAATTTAACATTTCTTCTAATAATAATTTCATTGGAATGAGGTTAAAGAAGTTGGTATCATTTGACATCTTCAGAATATCTAACAAAATTGCACTTCTCACTCTTAAGTTACATTGATTTCCTTTTATCATTAGGAATGTGAGCCCATGCTACACTACCAAATACACAGAAGTGGCTCACATCTGACTTAATTTTAGTCCATGTTTCTTCCAATGTTATATTTTTTAAATCCTTTGTGGGAGTGTTATTACTATTTAATTTGCATAGTTGATGGCTTCCACCCAATAATGAAAACTTAATCCCTTATATTGGATCATAAAATTATCCATTTCTTTTATTGTGAGATCCTTTCTCTCAACAACACCATTTTGTTGCTGTGTATATGGAATAGTATGTTGCATTTGAGTGCCCTATGTAGTGTAGTAACTTGTAAATTTTTTGTTCACACATTCGCCTCCATTATTTGTTCTTAACCTTTGAATTTGATGTCCAAATTGTTTTTCTAAAAGGTCCTTGTGGGCGAAAAACTTGTCAAAAGATTCACTCTTAAGTTTGAAGAAGTATACCCAAGTGTGTATGGAGGGGTCATTAATGGAGGTTAAGAAATAATTGCACCCAGAGAAAGAAGGAGAGGAAAGTGGACCACAAAAATCACTCTGAACAAGTTGCAAAGGAGTTGAGGCACGCCCGAGGCACATTTTTCAAAACTATTCTGATGATGTTAATCGAGAACACAACCAACACAAACACCATCTCTGTAAGAAACAAGAGGAAGAACAATCACCATATGTTGAATACATAGTTGCTGCAATGAGTGATAGTTTAAATGAACAAACTGCTCATGCCAAAGTTTACTCAAGTTATTTCCATGACAACCAAAAACCAATGGAAAGGATGATGACCAAAACTTTTCAAGCTTGTTAAAACTTGGTAATATCATCAAGAATTACAGTTTCTAGGACATACTTAGGATCTTTTAAATCCTTGATTACAACTTGGTGAGGTGAAAACTCTAGGGTTTTACCTTCACCTAAATGAGTGACCTTATACATTGATAGAAGGTTTCCATAAAGACTTGGAACAAATTATACATCATTGAAATGACCATTATCTACCTGAATTGTTCCAAAATATACAACACTCATAGATCTATCATCACCAACGAATAGTTGTTTGGTGTTATCCATTTAGAGCAGAAACAATGGATTTATCCTTAGCCATATGATAAGATGATCAAGAATATATAAGCCACTCATCACAAGAAGTAGTAAAATTTGCATTGAAGGAGAAACCAGAAGCAAAAAATGCATGTCCATTAGAATAAGGGTTAGAATAAGAATACACAATATTGATGTTGTGATTTTTCATTGTTTCTTCTAAGGCTTCCGTCTTTTTAAAACATTTAGACTCCACATGACCATATAGCCCACAAAAGTTGCAATGTCGGTCAATCTTATTGCTTTTGTATTTTTCTCCTTTGTCACCAATGGGAGTAGAAGTTGGTTGAGAGGGTTTGGGACCCTTGTTTTGCTTGTTGTTGTGGTGAGGATGTTGCTTCTTGAGATTCTTGGATTTATCTTTTTGTTGGGAAACTATGGCTTTTTTAGATGTACCTACAGTGATGATCACTCTAAGTTGCATAAGCTTATCTTGCTCTCTAATCAAAGTATAAAAAAAATACTTAAGAGTGGTCTCTTTATAAGGAAAGTGCACAAAGAAAAAATATGCACTACTAAGCTTAACAAGAATAACATAGATGTATTGGTCATCCTTCAAATCTTGGTTACATTCTATACATAAAATTCCAAGTGTTTTTAACTTGTACAAATAATCTTTAATGTAAGGAAAATCGTTGGGACTTAATGTCATTAACCGATTTTCAATCTAGTGGACTCGAATCACATTGTGTTTACCAAACACAGCTTGAATCTTTTCCCAAGCTTTATTTGGGCCATCAATTCCTTGAAGGTGCAACCGTAAGTCTGGAGAGATGGACATTGTGATTAGTCCATGTGCTTTTTCATTTGTATTTATTTTACTCATCATAGGGGGCTTGTTATTTTCCCAAGGTAATCTGGTACAATCCTTTACTTCTTAGTACATCCTCCAGATGGGATTTCCATGAGAAGTAGTTGGTACTGGTAAGCAAAATACCACTAGGAGAATCCATATCAAAATATGAAATGGATGGTTTGGATGAAAATATATTGAAAATATGGGTTGTTTAAAAAAAATGGCACCAAAAACAGACTTCAGATGTGAAAGTTATGTGAAAAACAACATAAACAACGACTAAGGCACCATGTGGCAGGTAGAAGTTGACCCACATGGTGATGGATGCACATAGCTCCCTTGCTTCTCTAACTTTTCCTATAAGCTCACCTTTACAACTAAGCTACTTATGAAGTGACCAACCTTTATAGATTAAGTGAGAATCACTTTTACAATGAAGTTACTTTATAAATTAAAGTTTCATGCAAAAGATAACTTAAAAATAGAATATTAAAGTTATTTGATAGTGATTCATTTTCATAATTTAAGTGAAATGAACTTTACAATGAATGCATGAACTTTTTAAAAAAGTAACCAAAAAATACTTGAACTCAAGACCTCTTACTAGATAAAAAAACTTTCAACCAAGTGAGCTAGTGCAGAACACATTATAATTGTAAAGGAGGAGGACGGGGTTGTTGTTATTGTTGTTGGAGCTCCACCTCAAAGTGTGTGATTACCAAAAAAACTTGTTTTAATGTGTTCACATAGAAAGAAAAGAAAATTCATTTTTCAACAACAACAATGGGGTTAGATCTCGATTATCTTGCCCAGAAAATGCAAGTTTTCTCTCTATTTCTCACTTGTAGAGATCGAATAGAGCACACGACAAAGAGCATACACAAACAAGAAAACACATTCTGCCATGTTTCTCATTTTCTGAGATAGCACAAAGCACACGGTAAAGAGAATATGTATATCAGAAAGAGAAGAAACTTAGAAATAAAACCAAAAAACCAAAATATTATCTCTATACAAAAAAATTTAAAAAGGGCGTATTCAAGGTTTATACCTCCAGATCTGACTGAAGTGACCATATATTGGGAAAATGAAAACCTTTTCGAGTGAAATGAAAAGTGTTTCTAATTGAAAGAAGCACTCTAGACACAATGGAAAAGTCATCCTAGCCCATAAATGTATGCAAATAGTAGAAACAAAAAATGTAGCAACACGACTTCAAGATATCGATCTCCAATGAGATCAGGTCTTCAAACAGGCTCTAATACCATGTTCGAAAACACATGGTATTCCAATAGAGGGTGAAGACCTTCGGTAACAACTCACACAACTAGATCAACACATCGATGTTTTTCCGTGGTAAAACCCCAATGTGGGGAAACATCCATGGTCCCAACCAACGTGGCCACTTGAGGCAAT
Organism: Picea engelmannii; assembly: GCA_009831015.1. Taxonomy (NCBI): domain Eukaryota; kingdom Viridiplantae; phylum Streptophyta; class Pinopsida; order Pinales; family Pinaceae; genus Picea; species Picea engelmannii. The sequence goes on from ML788365.1 coordinate 534,744, forward strand.
TTATTAATGCAAAAGAAAAATATTTTACAAGAGAGTTTCTCATAATCGATCATTAGCAAATGACCCTTCATGCTCTTTAAATAGATAACATGGACCAATTAGGTGGTAAGCCATGGATCAATGAATCCATTAATATTGTCAATAATATGAGTTGTCAGATCAATCTGTCTAGAACATATCGTAACCGTTGGATTTCATAATTACAAATGCATACTAATGCATACTAAAGAAACACACTAAGAAACACATTTTTACCTAAAGACACTTTAGACCAAGTTGATATTAACTAACTCCTAAGCATCTAAATATCCTAACACAAAATACAAATGCACCCATTGGTTTAGTTGGAAGAAGGTAACCTTGCCAAAGTCACTGGGAGGATGGGGTAAAAGGATTTTTTTTTTCCTTTAGACGAGCATAGGCGCAAAATCCTTATGGAATTTCATCTCAAAAGGAATTCTATGGAAAATTGTCCAAAAGTATATCATCCAAGATTCAATTATTGACTAGATTAGAAGAGATCCCTGTTAGAAAAATAGGACCATGAAGCAATAAAATAAAACAAATGCGGAAACAAAACACATAAGATACACAATACAAGAGAGACACAGATTTACGTGGTTCACCCAGTGTGGGCTACGTCCACCAGAGAAATTGCCAGGTCCTTTCTTTATTATTATCCAGGAAAATGAAGGGATACAACCTACAACAAAACCCACTGTAACTTCCTCTTCTTTCTCTCACAGTCTCCTCTCTCAGAATACAATACTTGCTAGCCTACATAGCCGCAATACATTTCCCTCATAAAAGAGGGTTGCCTTCTAGGGAAAAAAACCCTAACATAATCTCTATCGTTAGATCTGCGACCTTATAATGAACGGTCCAGATTTACAATGAAATTACAATATACTTTTACAAGGCAATTTTTGCTTCGGGGGCTTCGCCCCCGAACCCCCGCCGGGGGCCTGCTTGCCCCCAGACCCCCCAGTCGGGGGGAATAGCCCCCCCGGACCTCGCAGAGCGAGTACCCCCCCTCTGTACTCCCCCGCGTGGAAGAGTGTACATACTTCTGGGATGTAAATACTTCATGGGGTATAAACACGGCTGCAAGTAAAAGACCTCTAAATCAGGGAGATAATCAGGCTCCACAACCAACAATCTCCCACTTGGAGACTGATCTCAACAACTCCACCGCTGCTGTATATGCTGGACTCTGAACCTTCTTAGACCTGGAAAATTTCTCATCTTCATCTTCATTCTTGAAGACCAACTAAAACTGATCAGGAACTCAGTTTCTCCTTGGTTACTCCCTTTGTTAACACGTCTGCATGATTCTAGCTAGTGTGTATCTTTTCCAGCTTCAATTGTCCATCTTCCAAGGCGGATTGTATGAAGTGGTACCTCAACTGTATATGCTTAGTCTTCGAATGGAAGGCTGAGTTCTTTGCAAGGTGAATGGCACTTTGACTGTCACAGTACAACTTGTTGCTCTCCTGCTTCTTTCCCAATTCCTCCATAAACATTTGTAACCAAATCATCTCTTTACTAGCCTCTGTAGCAACAACATACTCTGTCTCTATTGTTGAAAGTGCAACAACCTTTTGCAGTTTCAAAATCCAACTTACTGTTGTTCCACCTATAATAAAAACATACCCTGTGGTGCTCCTCCTGTTGTCTTTATCACCTACCATATCTGAATCAACATATCCCTGTAGAAAAGTTTCTGAACCTCCAAAACATAATGCATGTGTAGTAGTACCTCTCAAATACCTGAGAATTGACTTTACTACCTGCCAATGTTCTTTACCTAGATTGTTCATATACCTGCTCACAACTTCCACTGCATGTGCAATATCTGGTCTTGTGCAAACCATTGCATACATCAAGCTGCCAATTGCTGATGAATATGGGACCCTGGACATGTATTCTATCTCCTTCTGTGTCTTGGGACACATTTCCTTAGTTAATTTGAAATAGCTTGCCAAAGGTGTACTAACTGGTTTTTCATTGTGCATTCTAAACCTCTCCAACACCTTCTCTGTGTACTCACCCTGAGACAATGTCAGTTTGTGATTTTTCTTGTTTCTTGTTATTCTCATACCAAGGATTTTCTTTGCAGCACCCAAATCCTTCATCGCAAATGAATTGGCTAAAATCTTCTTGAGCACATTTATATCCTGCATATTAGACCCCGCAGCAAGCATGTCATCTACATACAATAGCAAGATAATATAGCTTCCATTTTCTAGCCTTTTAACATAAACACAGTGATCAGAATGACATCTATTATAACCCTGTTCTATCATAAACCTGTCAAACTTCAGATACCACTACCTTGGA
>ML788365.1:539008-562381 GCA_009831015.1 Picea engelmannii
AAAGCATCTTGTAACACATCACCTATTACATTTGCTTCCTGATTTCTCTCCTGCTGTCCATCTCTTTGTTTCTTTGGAGCTCTGCAGTCTTTCTTCAGATGTACTTTCTTCCCACAATTCCAACACTCTATCTTTCCAAGTCTGGATTTGGATCTGCCCTTCCTAGAATTCCCACGGTTCCCTGAGCCCTTTCCTCTATCCTTTTGTCTTCTCCTGTTCTCCATGTTCAACACATTACCTGATGTCTCACCTGTGCTTTTCCGTCGCATTTCCTCACTTAGGATAACACCAACAACATCATCAAATTTTAAAGTATTTGAACCAGAGACAGAGTTACTTACAGCCATGACCAAGCCATTCCAACTTTCTGGCAATGAGCACAAGATTAGAAGAGACCTAACCTCATCATCAAAGTCCACTTTTATAGAACTTAGTTGATTAGTAACCGTATTAAATTCATTTAAATGATCTGCAATAGACCCACCTTCCGACATCTTCATATTAAATAATCTCTTCATTAGAAATACCTTATTGGACGCCGAGGTTTTTTCATACAATTTGGCTAACGCGTCCATCAAACCCCTCGTTGTCTTTTCTTTTGAGATATTGAAAGCCACCGACACTGCCAGGCTCAGCCGTATCGTTCCTAGAGCCTTTCTGTCAAGAATCTCCCATTCTTCGTCCTTCATGGCCACCGGCTTCTTTGCTACTCTGCTCAATGGTAGGAATAGATCCTTCTGATATAAATAATCTTCCATCTGCATCTTCCATAACTGGTAGTTTCGGTCGTTAAATTTCTCGACCCTAAACTTTCCATCTTCCGACATTGCTCCCATTCGAACCAGGAACCCTCTTTTCCTATGAGTTACCTTACACTCTGATACCAATTGTTAGAAAAACAGGACCACAAAGTAATAAAATAAAACAAATGCGGAAACAAAACACAGAAGATACACAATACAAGAGAGACACAGATTTACGTGGTTCACCCAGTGTGGGCTACGTCCACCAGAGAAATTTCCAAGTCCTTTCTTTATTATTATCTAGCAAAATGAAGGGATACAACCTACAACAAAATCCACTGTAACTTCCTCTTCTTTCTCTCACAGTCTCCTCTCTCAAAATACAATACTTTCCAACCTACATAGACGCAATACATTTCCCTCATAAAATAGGGTTGCCTTCTAGGGAAAAAAAACCTAACATAATCTCTATTGTTAGATCTGCGACCTTATAATGAACAGTCTAGATTTACAATGAAATTACAATATACTTTTACAAGGCAATTTTTGCTTCGGGGGCTTCGCCCCCGAAGCCCCACTGGGGGCCGCTTGCCCCCAAACCCCCCAGCCGGGGGGATAGCCCCCCCAAACCCCGCAGAGGGGGTACCCCCCCTCTGCACTTCCCCACGTGAAAGAGTGTACATACTTATGGGGTGTAAATACTTCATGGGGTATAAACACGGCTGAAAGTAAAAGACCTCTAAATCAGGAAGATAATTAGGCTCCACAACCAACAATCCCAAGCACATATAGAACGTCTCTAACTGGTGGAATGATCTATTGTTGGATTTACCCATAGTGGGAGAGTTCTTATCTTGGAAGGTAGGTAATGCATCAATGGTTAGAGTTGGAAAATATGCCATAATGGGTTGCAGTCAAAATATATTATTTCTTGAAGAGTTAGGGTGACACTTGCAATATTCAAGATGCGTTATACTCAATCAGATTGCAAAACTATAAGAAATGAATATATGGACACAAGGATAGAAATCAGTTGAAGAGATGGGCCTAGCAGGAAGTCAGATCCCTATTTGATGATCTTTTATTGTTGATTTAACAAAGGCTCATACCAGGCTTTGCCATAAACATGATACCCTTGTTTGGAGTTTTAATGGAAAAATTGGGTTACATGGTGGTGTTTAATCTTGCAGACAATGAAGCTAGATAGTGCTGAAAAAATTGCAGAATATAGTAGCCCCTTCCAAAACCAAGCTCTTGATGTGGCTTTCCCTTAATGGAAAAGTTTTGACCTAGAATCAATTGGTTAAAATAGGCAAGGAAGGGATGGGGATTTGTTTGTTGTGTAGATCACCTGAGGAAACAAATGATCATTTGTTTGTTCATTGCCCCTATTCATCTCAGGTCTAGAATGAGATGGATAAGTTAGTGGGGAAATAGTCTTTATGATAGGGCCCTACAATTGAAACATGTTTACATAAGTGGTACCCGATAAAAAGCATAAATAAGTGGAAGGCACTTCCCTATTTAGTAACATGGGGAATATAGATCACGAGGAACAAGATAAGTTTTGAAGATAAGTTTTGTCATACCTTTCAGATCGCAACCCAAATAGGTTCTTTGCTACAACATTTTATGTCGGAATAAATTATGAGGGCTCCTCAAGTCCCAAGGGATGTTGGTTTAGATAAAGTCGAACCTTGTGCTTACTTTTATGGGGCTTGTAGAGACCGAGTTGTTGTGATTGGATTGGGATTCACACTCTATCTCTCAAGATCCCATGTCTTTCATTTTAAAGTGAATAACAACGAGGAACCAAACATATGGGTGAGTTCAACTCACTTGTATATCTTCTGACATTTTCCTTAAACATTCATGTCAACTCTTTATAGGTTAAAGGTGAGTCTCTTTTAACTATAAACTGGATTGATGATATAGTGCAAGTTGTTAATAACACTCTTTATTTCCTGGCATGGGAGATGAATGATTAAAGATGTAGTTCCAATAGATCTACTTCCAACATCTGTACAAAGAACATAATACAAAGGTTGATGGAATTTCCAAGGAGGGACTATCTTTGGATAATAATGTTTTTAGTATAGAAGAATATGTCAATGACACATTTCTAAATAGAAGGATCGATATTTTAAATGAGTTCTAAATCTTAGTAACAATTTGGAGGTATATAATATTGTGAAAACTCTTGATATGTTCTTGGAATTTGTAGAGTCATGAGAGTTTACCAGTTTGTTGATTAGGTTTACAGGCCCATGAATATTTTTGATAAAATCATGATCTGGAGTATTTTCGGCACGAAATGCGAGAGGAGATATAATAAAGAAATGCACGGAGGTATCGCAGATATTCAATAAGATAACATAAATGTATCATATATGCAACCATAAACACATATATACAGTAATACACGATTTCTATTGATGAAAGAAATGTATAGAGACTGTAAAAATACAGAGTGAAAGACTCGCTAGAATGGTGGAAGCTTATCTCTGAGAAGAGATGTGACGGCTACTCGCATTCGCAAGAAGATGATTACAATGAGGCTCTAAAGGCCTTTTTACAATAAACAGAAATGCCAAAAACACTAGACATCCAAAAACCTAACCCTAGGAGATGAAGCAAAAAAAGTCATGTGGGCCCCGTTTGGGTAAGTTAGTACATCAACTTCCCAGGGTCATAACTTTTGAATACGATCTCCCTTTTAGGCTTATGATAGCTCATTGGAAAGGTATGTTCGAGAAGATTCAAGTTACGAGATAAATCATGCCTTTGGATATCATTCCATTTAGGCCCTCAAAATGGCCCCAGAAGTTAAAACTTGCTAAAAATAGTAAATTACCAAAATTGCCAGAAAACTATTTTGAGCCAGTAGGAAAAGGTGGGTGGCCACCGATATCCACCTGGATCAATACTCCCTCCTTAGGAAGCAATGGTCCCCATTGCGTTGAGTTCCCGGGGGAGAGGGAAAATCATTTTCTAGATCTACATCTCAGTGAGCTGATTGTATTGCTAGAGACGTCGCGTTGCTTAGTTTATGGAAGTCTGTCATGAACCTGTTGAAGCTGAGGTTGTTCAAAAAGTCGAGCTACATCAGAGGAAGGTGTGCATAAGGAATCTTTGCGCTTTTCTGCAACCTTGTCGACCTTCTTCTGTTGGATAGAAGGTGCAGGGGGCGAGGCTGTAGTGGTTTCAATGTCCTTTTGTTCCCCTTCTGAACAGATTGTGAAGAAGCTGAATTTTGCAGTATGAGATACTACCTTGCGACACTTTTTAGGTGGAACAATAGTTGGAACTACCTCTGGTATTTTGTAGAGATGAGCCCCCAAAGTAACAATGACACTACGGGGTCGAGACTCATAAACAACATGGCGTCTTCAAATATATGGTTGGCGCAAGAGAACATCACATACATCCAGTGGGGCAACACCACATAATACCTCGCCATATGACAATCGACATTGTTGGCTGACATGGAGATCTCGTCCTTGCCAAAGCCACTCGATGTTGTATGGCTGCAGGTGTGGTGTTGTTGACAATCCCAACTGTTTGACAACCTCTACTGAGATGAGGTTTTTCTGGCTTCCGCTATCAACAATAAAATGCAATGGAGTCCCCTTCACCCACATCTGTGAATGAAAAAGGCGCTCCCCCTCTTCAGGATCTGTTGGTTCTTCTGGTTGAATTGCTCTGTGGAATTATTGCTCCCAGTAAGTTTCCCACCAATGTTTGACATGAGGGAGAGATTTAAGGAGTGTGAAGGTGATCTTTTCTTTGTCGTAAAAATTGTGAACAGAGAAATAACCTTCTAGCAGAGTTAACCATTTTTCTAGGGCTTCTGCATCTATCTGTCCTTCAAATATAGGAATATCAAAATCAAATTATACCTTGAAAGGAGAGGTGCCTCCAAAGTGGCCGCTTGATGAATATGCACCTGCTGTTATCGAAAGGCGTTGAAGGATGTGGGAAATTTTTTCCATCATTTCATCCCTTTGTTGCGTGAGAGCTTGCTCAAGCAACAGATTGATAGGATCATTTTCTCTGTCATTTTTCTTTTCTTCTGCCATTGAGGGTTTCTTGGGTGTGAAAGAGCGATTTTTTTCAAGAGAAACAAGCTCCAGACCCAACTTGCTATACTAAGACCTCGCCGGGGACATGCACTTAAAAATCGATCAAGAGAAACCTGCTCTGATACCACTGATCCGGATTATTTTCGGCACAAAATGTGAGCGGAGATATAATAAAGAAATGCACAAAGCTATCACAGCTATTCAATAAGATAACATAAATGTATTAGAGATGCAACCATAAACACAGATATATAGTAATACACGATTTCTCTTAATGAAATAAATGTACAGAGATTGTAAAAATACAGAGTGAAAGACTCACTAGAATGGTGGCATCTTATCTCTGAGAAGAGATGTGACGGCTACTCGCATTCGCAAGAAGATGATTACAATGAGGCTCTGAAGGCCTTTTTACAATAAACAAGAACGCCAAAAACCCTAGACATCCAAAAACCTAACCCTAGGAGATGAAGTGCCAAAATTCATGTGGGCCCCGTTTGAGTAAGTAGTACATCAACTTCCCGAGGTCGTAACTTTTGCATACGATCTCTGTTTTAGGCGTATGATCGCTCATTGGAAAAGTATCGTCGAGGAGATTCATTTTAGGGGCTCAATCATGATTATAGCTTTCATTGAGAACCTCTATCTTGAAAAACCTTCATTTAGGCCCTCAAAATGATCCCGGAAGTTAAAACCTGGTAAAAATAGTAAATTGTCAAAATTGCCAGAAAACTGTTTTGAGCCAGTCGGAAAAGGTGGGTGACCATTGATATCCACCTGGATCAATCCTCCCTCCTTAGGAAGCAATGGTCTCCATTGAGTTGAGTTCCCGGGGGAGAGGGAGAAGCATTTGCTGGATCTGCATCTTGGTGATCTGCTTGTATTGCTGGAGACGTCGTGTTGCTTAGTTTGTGGAAATATGTCATGAACTTGTTGAAGCTGAGGTTGTTCAACAAGTTGAGCTACATGAGAGGAAGGTGTGCAGAAGGAATCTTTGTGCATTGATGCAACCTTTTCGACCAGCTTGTGTTGGATAGAAGGTGTAGGGGGCGAGGCTGTAGTGGTTGCAGTGTCCTTTTTTTCCCCTTTTGAACAGATTGTGAAGAAGCTGAATTTTGCAGTATGAGATACTACCCTGCGACACTTTTTAGGTGGAACAATAGTTGGAACTACCTCTGGTATTCTGTAGAGATGACCCCCCAAAGAAACAATGACACTATAGGGTCGAGACTCATAAACAACATGGCATCTCGACATATATAGTTGTCCCAAGAGAACATCACAGACATCCAGTGGGGCAACATCACATAATACCTCATCCTTGAAGGGTTGGATGCCATATGACAATCGACACTATTGGCTGACATGGAGATCTTGTCCTTGGCGAAGCCACCCGATGTTGTATGGCCGTGGGTGTGGTGTTGTCGACAATCCAAACTGTTTGACGACCTCTACTGAGATGAGGTTTTTTTGGCTTCCTCTATCAACAATAAAATGCAACGGGGTCCCCTTCACCCACATCTGTGAATGAAAATGGTGCTCCCCCTCTTAAGGATCTGTTGGTTCTTATGGTTGAATTGCTGCGGTTGCGACAGTAGCAGTGGGGTCTGCGTCAATGATATGTCCTTTACCAATATTTTCATAATCAGATTCTGAATCAAGGTTCTGCTCCTTATCTTTGATCTTGGCCACCAATGATTGTTTTGAGCAACATTCATCGGTGTTGTGCCAGGGGATTTTGTGGAAATCACACCATTTTTCGGTGTCCTTCTTTGTCTTCCTGTGACACTTCTTTTCCTGTGTCTTGGACTGGTTTTCAGGAGACTGTTTGTTAGGGTCGTCTTTGTCATAATTTGGTTGTTTTGGAATTGCAGACCCGAATTCCCATTTGTTCTGGTGCTTAAATTTCTGCTCAATTTTAACAGCATATTAATAATCAGCACCAAGTGATGAGATGTCCAAAAAATCCATTTCAGTCTGGATGTATCTGTGTAGAGCCCCATGGTATTTCAGAACCAAATGTCGCTCATAGTCTTTGATACCCAACTTGGTGCACAAGGTATGGAAGGTATTGGTGAACTCCGGAATTTCTAGGCCCCTCTCTTGCCACAATGTGATCCATCTCATGTACTGGTCCTCATAGTTGCCAACAGGGTAATACTATTCCTTTACCGCATCCACAAAAAAATCACAAGTGGGATCGACCCCATATATTCCAGAATCCTCTATGGAACTTTGCTCCCATTAAGTTTCCCACCAATGTTTGACATGAGGGAGAGATTTAAGGAGTGTGAAGGTGATATTTTCTTTGTCATAAAAATTATGAATAGAGAAATAACCTTCTAGCAGAGTTAAACATTTTTCTAGGGCTTCTGCATCTATCTGTCCTTCAAATACAGGAATATCAAAATTAACTTATACCTTGAAAGGCAAGGTGCCTCCAAAGTGGCCGCTTGATGAAGATGCACCTACTGTTATCAGCAAGCGTTGAAGGATGTGGGCAAAATTCTCCATCATTTCGTCCCTTTGTCGCATGAGAGCTTGCTCAAGCAATAGATTGATAGGATCGTCTGCTTTGTCGTTTTTATTTTCTTCCGCAGTTGAGGGTTTCTTGGGTGTGCGAGAACGATTTTATTCAAGAGAGACAAGCTCCATAACCAACTTTATATACTCGGACCTCGTCGGGGACATGCACTGAAAAAACTATCAAGAGTAGCCTGCTTTGATACCACTGATCCATATTATTTTCGGCACGAAATGCGAGCGGAGATATAATAAAAAAATGCACAGAGGTATCACAAATATTCAATAAGATAACATAAATGTATCAAAGATACAACCATAAACACAGATATACAGTAATGCACGATTTCTATTAATGAAAGAAATGTACAGAGACTGTAAAAATACAGAGTGAAAGACTCACTAGAATGGCGACAACTTATCTCTGAGAAGAGATGTGACGGCTACTCCCATTCACAAGAAGATGATTACAATGAGGCTTTGAAGGCCTCTTTACAATAAAAAGGAATTCCAAAAAACCAAGACATCCAAAAACCTAACCCTAGGAGATGAAGCGCCAAAAGTCATGTGGGCCCCATTTGGGTAAGTTAGTACATCAAATTCCCGGGGTCATAACTTTTGCATACGATCTCTATTTTAGGCGTATGATAGCTCGTTGGAAAGGTATCATCGAGGAGATTCATTTTAGGGGATCAATAATGCTTACTACCATCATTGAGAACCTCAATATCAAAAAACCTTCATTTAGGCTTTCAAAATGACCGCATAAGTTAAAACCTGCTAAAAATAGTAAATTGCCAAAATTGCCAGAAAACTGTTTTGAGCCAGTCGGAAAAGGTGGGTGGCCACTGATATCCACCTAGATCAATCATTCCTCCTTAGGAAGAAATGGTCTCCATTGCGTTGAGTTCCCGGGGGAGAGGGAAAAGCATTTGCTGGATCTGCATCTAGGTGAGCTGCTTGTATTGTTGGAGACGTCACGTTGCTTAGTTTGTGGAAGTCTGTCATGAACCTTGTTAAAGAAGTCAAGCTACATGAGAGGAAGGTGTGCAGAAGGAATATTTGCGCTATGCTACAACCTTGTCGACCTGCTTCTATTGGATAGAAGGTGCAGGGGGCGAGGCTGTTGTGGTTGCAGTGTCCTTTTGTTCCGCTTTTGAACAGATTGTGAAGAAGCTGAATTTTGCAGTATGAGATACTACCTTGCGACACTTTTTAGGTGGAACAATAGTTGGAACTACCTCTAGTATTCTATAGAGATGACCCTCCAAAGTAACATTGACACTACGAGGTCGAGACTCATAAAAAACATGGCGTCTCCACATATATGGTTGGCCCAGAGAACATCACAGACATTCAGTGGGGCAACATCACATAATACCTCATCCTTGAAGGGTTGTATGCCATATGAAAATCGACATTTTTGGCTGACACAGAGATCTTGTCCTTGCTGAAGCCACCCGATGTTGTATGGCTGCGGGTGTGGTGTTGTCGACAATCCCAACTGTTTGACGACCTCTACTGAGATGAGGTTTTTCTGGCTTCCACTATCAACAATAAAATGCAGCGGGGTCCCCTTCACCCACATCTGTGAATGAAAAAGGCACTCCCCCTCTTCAGGATCTGTTGGTTCTTCTGGTTGAATTGCTTCATTCATGACAGTAGCAGTGGGGTCTGCATTAATGATCTGTCCTTTACCAGTATTTTTAGAATCAGATTATGAATCAGGGTTCGTCTCCTTGTCTTTGATCTCGGCCACCAATGACTGTTTTGAGTGACATTCATCTGTGTTGTGCCAACAGATTTTGTGGAAATCACACCATTTTTTGGTGTCCTTCTTTGTCTTTCCGTGACCCTTCCTTTCCTGTGTCTTGGACTGGTTTTTGGGAGACTATATTTTAGAGTCGTCTTTGTCATACTTTGGTTATTGCGGAATTGTAGACTCAAATTCCCGTTTTTTCTGGTGCTTAAATTTCTGCTCAATTTTAACAACATATTGATAAGCAACACCGAGTGATGAGATGTCCAAAAAATCCATTTCAGTCTGAATGTATCTGTGTAGAGCCCCACAGTATTTCAGAACCAATTGTCGTTCGTAGTCTTTGATACCCAGCTTGGTGCGCAAGGTATGGAAGGTATTGGTGAAATCCGAAACTGCTTGGCCCCTCTCTTTCTGCAGTGTGGTCGATCTCATGTACTGGTCCTCATAGTTGCCAATAGGGTAATACTATTCCTTTACCACATCCACAAAAAAATCCCAATTGGGATCAACCCCATATATTCCAGAATCCTCTGTGGAACTTTGCTCCCAGTAAGTTTACCACCAATGTTTGACATGAGGGAGAGCTTTAACGAGTGCGAAGGTGATCTTTTCTTTGTCGGAAAAATTGTGAACAAAGAAATAACGTTCTAGCAGATTTAACCATTTTTCTAAGGCTTCTACATCTATCTGTCCTTCAAATACAGGAATATCAAAATTAACTTGTACCTTGAAAGGTGAGGTGCCTCCAAAGTGGCCACTTGATGAAGATGCACCTGCTGTTATCGGCAGGCGTTGAAGTATGTGGGCAAAATTCTCCACAATTTCGTCCCTTTGTCGCGTGAGAGCTTGCTTAAGAAACATATTGATAGGATCGTCTGCTCCATCGTTTTTCTTTTCTTCCACCATTGAGGGTTTCTTGGGTGTGCGAGAGCAATTGTCTTCAAGAGAGACAAGCTCGAGACCCAACTTGATATACTCGGACCTTGTCGGGGACATGCACTGAAAAAATGATCAAGAGCAGCCTGCTCTGATACCACTGATCCAGATTATTTTTGGCACGAAATGCGAGTGGAGATATAATAAAGAAATGCACAGAGGTATCGCAGATATTCAATAAGATAACATAAATATATCAGAGATGCAACCATAAACACAGATATACAGTAATACATGATTTCTATTAATGAAAGAAATGTACAGAGACTGTAAAAATACAGAGTGAAAGACTAGCTAGAATGGTGGCAACTTATCTTCGAGAAGAGATGTGATGACTACTCGCATTCGCAAGAAGATGATTACAATGAGGCTCTGAAGGCATTTTTACAATAAACAGGAATGCCAAAAACCTTAGACATCCAAAAACCTAACGCTAGGAGATGAAGCGCCAAAAGTCATGTGGGCCCCGTTTGGGTAGATTAGTACATCAACTTCCCAGGTTCATAACTTTTGAATACGATCTCCATTTTAGGCATATGTGTTGAAGGAAAATCTTCCTGCGGATAGGTAGATCTCCTCAAAGAGCTAGACTCTTAACTCTAAGAGAGAAAGTGCTTATCATGGTCACTGACTTCCTTTTAGGTCTACACAAACTAATGCATGAAGAGGAAGGAGGAAAGACATACCTTTTACCGGTGTTTGTCCCTACACGCTCTGAGTTGAACTCCAATCTTGAGCTCTTTGATAATCCCTGTAGACAAACAAAGTACAACCACTTCCTATTCTATCGAGATTAGTTTGAAGCAGACCTATCTACTTAGAGACAAATTCATGTAATGTCAAACACAAATTAGAAAGAAATAGGCCAATCATATTACATTAATGAGGACAAAATGTTACTTACAGCCATAGATGGAATGTAGCAGTTTTGTCAAGTTCTCCTTGCCTAACCCTTGCTCAAAAGCCCCACGATCGGAATGACGATAGCTTTGTTGATTAGCCTCCACTTCACTGTGTGTTTCCTATGAGATCATAGGTTTCATGCTTCTCATCCCTTCTCCAAATATCACTTATGAGATCATAAGTTTGGTATGATTCTCCATCTAGGTCCCCTTTTCACCATGAGAAAGCCTGCTTATATAGCCTTGGAGAGGCTCAACCACTTGAGATATCATTGGGGTGAGTTGAGGATTTTCCTCCTTCAGTTAGGGATCTTCCCTAAGATCATGGATTGAATAGGGATTCGAATCCAATTGCCTTCCAAGATTGAAAAGATCTTTCCCCCATTCTTCTCAACAAACCAACTGCTGCCTAGAATAGGTAGTGCTCCCTAAAAAGGGATGTCAGAGTGTTATAACGCTCCCTAGAAAGGTTTAGGGGGGTGCCAACACTCCCAAAAGTAGTAGCGCTCCTTCAAAATGGTAGAGGAAGTGTTATAACGCTCTATAATAGTCTATAGCGGGGTGCCATCACTCCTAAGAGAGGTATAGGGGAGCGCTCTCCTCTAAAAACCCAAATTCAATGGTTCTTTCAGATAGTAAGAGGTACATAACTCTAGTTAACCATTCCTCTTCTTCCAAATAAAGTGTTTGAGGTGTTTCAAGTGTCTTTTTGATGTCGTTATAAGTATGACATAAGCATCATGGCAGTATGCTTTGCTTGACACTTGCGACACTTGTGAGAAAAATGCGGCACTTGCGACACTTGTAATGATGACACCTACGACACTATTGAAGTGAGTAATTTTGATGTGTAATAGATTGCCCCTGAAAGTATGAAGTTAGAAGATGAGAACTGATAACTGAAATGCTTTGTAGACTTTCAAGCAAGGGTATAGACGCAAAGAACCTGACAGAAGCTGCACACAAACATCCAACAAATATAATGACATGTTTCAAACCCAAGGCAGGCATGCCTATGCTTGGGTGATCAAGACTTGCAAGATATGTCTGCCATAAAATACACTGCGGATCCATAATTGTATTGATAAAAGGTATAGCCACCGAGGATACAGTGTGGATCTATACTCTTATGACTTGAACTGATCGTAACCACGAGGAATACACAGTGGATCTATGAGATAACAAGACATATCCACGACCAATACAAAGTGGATCTATGTGACAGTATATGTGTCATGGTTCAAGAGAAACTCCGTCACAACCTGGGAAAAGTACATATAAGAGAGATCACTCAACCCAGGGTCTTCTTACCGATCTCTGTGTAGTACGAATCTAACCATGTGAATAGATTTCCTGATGTCAAACATGGAAGAAACCACTTGATTACTGGTCAATGATGTAAACCATTAACAAGTGCGAGGGAGATCACCATTGATGTCAATGATTCCCAAGGTACCCTAGTACATTCCAATGAATGTGAATGGATGAGATGAAGTCGAACATCCATGGAATCATCCGATTAGAGGTCAATGATGTAAACCCATTGTTGGATGTGAGGAGGCCTGCCAGTGAGGCATGTAGGTCCCAAAGTACTAATTGGTTTCTAAATCTAGTTCCTGGATAATGTGTTGGAGTCGACAGGAATAGACTCATCGAAGGAGGTCCTTGATGTATCCCCCATCAACGACATGAAATAGACACAAAGATGTAATTGGTAGATCAAATGAACATGGAATGACACAGTTATTGAGACAAGATATTTGTGATGGCTGACTCATGAGGCAGATACTTCCCTTGAACACTGAGGCACAATAGCAGAAACATGACATGGACCAAAACTTGATGATGCAGTGGATGCTGTGACTTACGTCAGGTGACCCAGAGGAGTGAAAGAAACTCAAAGGATTGGCTCAGTGCAGAGGTTCAGTGGATTATAATGCATGCAAAAGACAAAGTGCCGTGTTCAAGGGTGATTCTAAGAGTTACTTGGTAATGTTATAAAAAAACTACTTGGCTTGCTTCTTTCAATATTTTTCCCCATCCAGATAGACGAGTACCTCTTTTTAATTTAATGAGCTCGAGGAGGATAACACATGCTCAATAAAACTCACCTTCGGTAAGTTCCTCTTCCTTTGTTTAACAAACTGGAAGAAGTAAGGGTTCAGTCCCATATGGGCCTGTTGATGTTTCTTTTAACGAGTCCAAAGACAGAAAACTCGAAGGTTTTTCATGATTATAGAGTTTGGAAAAACACTTAAAAGAGAACTCTCTCAGTTCCTTTTTCGTAAAGTAGTCTGATGAGACCGAAAAAGAGATAAATTATCGCTCAACAAATGTTTTCTTCAAATACTTTAACGAGCGTGAAGAGAACAAGGTCGCTTGACAATCTTTTCATCTTTAGAGAGTCTGAAAAGAACTTAAAGGTGACTCCAATGTTGTCCTTTTTCGTAATGTTAGTCTCACGAGGCCGAAAAAGAGATAAATTATCACTTGAAAGGCGCCCTTTCAAACCTTTTAACGAGTGGGAAAGGAAGCAAGATCACTAGGCAATCTTTTCATGTTTAGAGAGTCTGAAAAGAGCTTAAAAGAGACTCCAGGGGGTTCCTTTTTCGTGTATCCATACAGGTTTGAAAAAGAGATAAAATCCTACCCGAATGCATTCTCATATATTTACGAGCACGAGAAAGAACAAAGACTAAGATTGGTATGCCCCCAACATGAAAGTTAGTGGATTAACTCCAGAATTATTAGCAAAGGCTGGAGACATGCCCTCCAAGCTTCAATTCATTCACCAACTCTAAGGTCGTCACCAATTTCTCTAGTAGATGAGAAAATGGAGAAGGGTGGATGAAAAGAAGGTTGAAGAGAGGTGACTGTTTCATTTTTTAACGAGCTTGACATAAGAAAAGAACTACACTCAGGACCTCTATTTCATTTTTTAACGATCTTGCCACAGAGAAGAGAAACTATGCTCATGACCGCTTCTTGATCATGGCTTCCAAGAGGATAATGCTCTGGAAGGATACCATGTCAAGGGACGAAACTCGATCATGGATTCCAGGAGATCTTCGTTGGATGGAAGATAATCACTCGAAAAGGAACACATGTCAAGGGTCGCAATAGGAGTAAGGAGATCAAGCTCCAATAACCCTACCGAAGAAATCACTATGTCTACTACCGTATCCAAATCATCGGAATTTGAAAGCATGGGAGACGATAGAAAATCAACATCAGAAGGGGAGATAGACTGTATATATGCCCGAATTTCTTCATGAGGGAGAAGAAAAGAGGATCGGTGACTGTTATTATCCCGAGGTAACTTGTCAATGCGAAACATTTGTAGAATAGATTCATCCGAAGGAAAAGTTGGGGAAATGTAGTCGATCGCAGACGACAAGGAACTCAACCGTGATTGCAGCGAAGAAACGTCAGGCACCAATAGATGTTGGTCATCTAACGAGGGAGAAACAGATTGGATAGAAACGTATGACGTTTCAGCTGGAGTAAGTGGCACGGTGTCACCTAGTGCATCGAATTCCAACGGACAAGGTACAATACAAGGGTCAGATGATTCCAAAGATTGATAAGCCGCAGTCGAAATCATATCGACGGTGGCTATATGATGTGTAGTCGGTGGAAGTGGTGTAGGGAAGGTACCCATGAGGCTAGAATATTTCAGTTAGCCAACACCAACGCCTTCAGACGTGATCTTGTGGTCTCCCAAGAAAGGAATATTGTTGGTAGCAGGAATGCAAGCATCGGTCGTGCAAAAATCCAACTGATCAACAGTGACAATTTTGCCCTGATGAGGAAATTGGACACATCGAAAAACTGACGAGGCAACGACAATCATAGCATAAAACCAACTTCTTTCAAGTAACAAGTTGTACTTGAGGGGAGCATCAACCACCTCAACATCAACAGTAACAGTTTTTCCACCCAATTGGATGGGCAAGGACTGTAAAAGCCCATGGGGATGAAAACCTCGCCCATCGAAGGTGCATAACATCGTTGGGGATTTGTTGAGTGCTGGTGATTTTAAACCTTTCCAACATGCCAAAGACATGACACAAGTCGAGGCTCCCTCATCCAGAATAGTTCGGTGGATTTGTTGATTGTGAACAACAACATCAACTTGGAAAGCAAGTTGGTGGGTGAGTCGAGACGCATAATTGTCCAGGTTAAACATGATCTGATTGGATGACTCATGATCAACAACACCAAGAGCCGCAAAGAGCGTTCTACGTTGACTGGGGCAGTGCTGTAGAACTTCTAACGCAGACATAGCACACGGTGCTTGAGCCAAATCTTCAACAATGTTGTAGTTTTGGGTGGCACGTGAACTAGGATTAAAGGTAGCTTTATGTATAGTGCTCTTAGGAGGGCGTAAGATAGAGTCGAACATGGGTTTCTCAATCTGGAGTGGTCCAGACGGAGGATTAATTGATGGAAGACTAACAGAGGATGATGATGGATCCGGTAAAGTACCGGTACCGTTAGTGTCTTTTCCTTTGTCAAGGTTACCCGGTGTGTCATATGTCTTAGAGAGAGTGGTCAAATTGATCCCATTAAACATATAAATATGTGCACTCGACGAGGCCTCATCATTAGGATCACTAGAACTACCCCCAAGAGAGGGGGTTTGAGAAACCATGGATTGCTGCTATGGAAAAGGTTGAGTAAGCACATCGGGTTGTGACTTCCCTTGGAAAATTTTGGCCACTTCATTGCGAAGTGGACAATCTCGAGTGCAATGATTGTCACCACAAATCATACACGGGAATTTCAGTTTCCGTTGCGGTTGCTTTTCGGTAGCAGGTGTTTGATTTTTGGGTTGTTCATTATTATTTTTTGATTTATTCTTTGTCTTCTTCTTACCTCCGAATTGTTGTGAAGGGGTAGATTGAACTGCATTCACCTTAGAGATCTGAGTTTGGGGGGAGGTAGAGGAGGGTGTGGTTGATTTGGAAAAAGATTGAGTTTTGACGGAACCGATAACACCATCCGCATGAGATGAGGATGATGGCTTAGAAGGATCAGTATTAGCTCTAGCAACATTTGGAAGCAAATCATACAAAGTACCAGATTGGGAATAAACCAAATCTAAGTACTGAGCCCGAGCGATGGCTTGTTCCTCTGTGACCACACCACCCATAGCAACATCGCGAGCGATAGGGGGTAACAATGATTTAGTAAACCATTCCGCCAATAGTATGTCAGGAATGACTGCCTTGATCATCCTTCGTCCTCGCCTCCACTCATGAATATGGTCAGAGATATGCACAGAGTTAGTTTGACGAAGGGAGGTCAAGAGTTCAGTACTTGTCGCGTAGCGAATAGGCTGTTGAAAGTGCGTGAGGAAAGACATGGCAAGGGAATTGAAATCATGAAAAGAAGCACGTGGTAGTTCAATATACCACTTTGCTACTGAACCGGTAAGTGTTCGCTGGAAAAGATGCAAACGTATAGAATCATCCATGAGGGGGTTTGATGAACACCACAAATGGAAAGTCAACACATGGTTGTTCGGATCTTTGCTAGGGTTTCCGTCAAATTTCGGAATATCAGAAGGAAGTTTAGCTGGAATGACTGGCCAAACCGGTGAATGAGAAATAGGATCATTAGTTAACCGAGACAAGTTTGGGAGATCCAGAGTTGCAAGGAAAGGTAGCTGTCGGTTAATTTGCGAATGATACTGGTGCGGCATAGGAACAACAGTAGGACCATAGACTAGGTTAGGTGGATAGTTATAACCAGTAGGTCCTCCTACATACGGTTGTTGCTGGCCTGGATAAGAAGGATTCGATGGTGCATGAGAAACATTGGCATAACCCGGTGGGTTCTGAACATTATAGGCCGGGTGATTTATTTGCCCGTGAGGAGGATAAACATTTTTCCCTTGAGAATGGTAAGGAGTAGATCCCGGAGGCGGATACACATGAGGCCCATGAGGAGGATAAGACTGTGGTCCCGGAGAACTCCAGGTGGTGTTTGGGATGCCGCCCAGATAAGATTGCTTGTAAGATGTTCCGGAAGGGATAGGATTGGATACTCCTCCTAGTGGGTTATTATACAAGTGCTCCCCAACATGGGGTTGGGTAAAAATGCCTTCTAAAGATACTCCTCAATATTGTGAAGGGTTTCCAGCAAACGAGGGTTTCCCCCCTGCCAGCGGTGGATTTATGACCGGGGTGTGACTGGAAAACGGAGGTTGCCCTCCAAAAAGAGCATGAAAAGTGGGCTGTCCCCCGGGAGGGGTAGGCCCGCCATGGAATGGTAGTCCTCCAGGAGGGAAAGGTTCATTGGATGGTGGTTTCCCTCCAACCAGTTGTGTTTGGCCAGCAGGGGTTTGCATTCTCAGGTGAGAAGATGTCCCAGTAGGATCATGTGGAACATGTAGAGCGGTAGAGTAGAAGCTTGTAGAAATGGGGGTAGAGATTGAAGTGCTTTGGGGATGAGTAGAGGTGATGAGTCCAACATTAGGATGGACTTGTGCTGGTGTAGTAGTAGGGTGAATAACCTGACCGACTGGGTGATTCATGGTTTGACTAGATGGTCCTGTTTCACTAGGAGGGTCATGAGGTTGAAAGGGTTGTCGAAAGGATTTGAAATGTTCATAGAGATCGCGTCCCGATGAAGTCCTCCATACAAAACGAGCAGGTGTGGGATTGGTTTCTACTACGGTGCTAGGACGAACAAGAGTCCTATACTCGTCACCAAAGATTGGTTCTGTGGATCCCATATATGTTTCGGTAAAGATCCTCTCCAGTAATCGTGGGATTTCTTCATCTATGACATTCCCAAGGGAGTCTAAATGAACCAAAATTGGTTTGAGAGGGGTTACTGGCACAGATGTAGTGGGATTTTCAACCGTGACCAAAGCACCTTCTGAGTTATCTAACGGAGGAGCAATAACACTGCCAGCGTCAGATTGATTTTCTACCTCTCTACGGTAGTTGTCTTTTGGAGGGTTAGGAGGTAAGGGTTGATAGCCTTCCGGAGGCAACCCTTGCATCCTATGTGATCGGCAAAGACCTTTATCGTCTACGGGCTCAATTGTGGAGAAAAACAAAACACACTGAAAATCTAGGGCCAACTAACAAAAAGAAACAACATGCGCTAATAAAATCTTGGAATCAACCAAGCAGACAAAACTTCTCTCGATGACTGTACTAGTTGGTGATGAAATCCAATGTCGCGTGATCAAGTCGAGAAGGGGCTAGGATATAGTGGAACAGTTACAATGGTGACCTGCTTAACGGACTTTCACCTTGGTGCAAGCTTCCACGCAGTAATTGTGGATTTACCCTCCAAGGAGGCCGAGTGAGTTTGACCAATGTCTATTCCAGGTACAGTGAGACTTCCCTTCACCGTCACCTTGTGTAAGTACCTAAAGATTATGGCAACTAAAGACACCAATTCATAGTGAGTCCCTGGACGGGTATAGTCGACAGTCTGATCCGAAACGTATGGGCAGGATAAAAAGTCCGAAATCAACCCGAGAGGCTCCCACACATAATCGTGGGTATACCTCAAAGCGACCCCCAATATACGATTTGACCACTACAAATAGTTGAACCACAGAGGGATAATCTCCGTAATTCGCTTGAATGCGACCTCGTGCATAACCCCTGTGTGAGAGGGGGGTCCCTAAAAACCAATACGACAATTGGATTTGACTCTCCCTAGCTCAGGATGCTAATGTTTGTTTTGAAAACTTTGGAGAGTTGTACTCACAGCCTAATCCAAAGTGCTAACTCTAGTCTACTGTTGGTGGAAGATCCTAAAAACAAAAATGTTCTAGATAATTTTTTAATCAGCGTTCATTTTACAACTGTTCTTTACTCAAAGGGTGCACGAAAGTGAAATTGATGGAATGAGGAATCAATTCCCAAAAAGATGCATGAAAGATGATAAGCAATCGTTTCTTTTCAATGAACGCCTACTTAAGGGAAAGAGAAGGAGTCGTTTTCACTTTCAAACACTAATATGAAACGTCCTCAAATCAATTGGTTCTCAATCGAATCCAATGCAATGCTAAAACATTTTCAAAAATGCCTTCTAATATGCAAACCAATCACTAAAATGTATCTTTTGTCATTTGTATGTGAATGATGATTAATTCAATGCAAAGACTTCTCCTGCTAATTGCCCTTTCAGATCAAGGAGATTCAGACAAGTATGAGCAAATTTCGCACAAACAACACACCCTCTTGCTATCAAACAAGATAAAGAAAACCAAAAACGCAAAAGGAAGGAGAAAGGGATTGGACAAGATGACCTTAAAGAACCAAATGAGAAGATTCACAGACTTCTGATATCCTTCACCAGAGTTTTTGCTTAGTCAGATAAGAGAGAAAAATGCAGTGGATTGATTCCAAGTTCTCAACAGGAGCAAAAACTCAAAATAAGGGAGAAGGTCACAAAATATGAACAACAAAGTGCCTACTCTTCAGAAAGTAGAGGGTCAAATGTCATTAGGAAGATGTAATGAAGCATCAAGAAGCTGGACAAGGGCAAAACCAGAGACTGAGTTGCAAAAAACACAATTCTGGAAGGTAATTTTGCAAAAAAGAGGCTGACGCTCTGGTGTAAGGGTCACCAGAGCATTATAAAGCTCTGTCTGAGACCTTTAGGGAGTGCTGGCACTAGGCTAACATAGGCACAGGGGCGCCAGGCTAAAAAAACTTAGAAAAATGTCAAAAAAACCAAAAACTCAGTCAATTTTTTGTCAATCAAGATGCATGTGATGGATTGAGGATTGAATAAGCAAGTGAAATCATACATAGGGGGTGAACAAGGCCTATAGAAAACAAAGGGTAAGACAAGGTATATGAGGAAAAACCAAAACCAAAAGTTTCGATTCGATTCCCCAGTGGAGTCGCCAGTTTCTGTTGAAGGAAAATCTTCCCGCAGACAGGTAGATCTCCTCAAAGAGATAGACTCTTAACTCTAAGACAGAAAGTGCTTATCATGGTCACTAACTTCCTTTAAGGTCCACACAAACTAATGCATGAAGAGGAAGGAGGAAAGACGTACCTTTTACCGGTGTTTGTCCCTGCATGCTCCAAGTTGAACTCCAATCTTGAGCTCCTCGATAAGCCCTGTAGACAAACAAAGTACAACCACTTCCTATTCTATCAAGATTAGTTCGAAGCAGACCTATCTACTTAGAGACAAATTCATGTAATGTCAAACACAAATTAGAAATAAACAGGCCAAGCATATTACATTAATGAGGACAAAACGTTACTTACAACCATAGATGCAATGTAGTAGTTTTGTCAAGTTCTCCTTGTTTAACCCTTGCTCAAAAGCTCCATGATCGGAATGACGATAGCTTTGCTTATTAGCCTCCACTTCACTGTGTGTTTCTTATGAGATCATAAGTTTCATGCTTCTCATCCCTTCTCCAAATATCACTTATGAGATCATAAGTTTGGTATTATTCTCCATCCAGGTCCCCTTTTCACCATGAGAAAGCCTGCTTATATAGCCTTGGAGAGGCTCAACCACTTGAGATATCATTGGGGTGAGTTGAGGATTTTCCTCCTTCAGTTAGGGATCTTCCCTAAGATCATGGCTTGAATAGGGATTTGAATCCAACTGCCTTCCAAGATTGAAAAGATCTTTCCCCCATTCTTCTCAACAAACCAACTGCTGCCTAGAATAGGTAGCGCTACCTAAAAAGGGATGTCAGAGTGTTATAACGCTCCCTAGCAAGGTTTAGGGGGGTGCCAACACTCCCAAAAGTAGTAGCGCTCCTTCAAAATAGTAGAGGAAGTGTTATAACGCTCTCTAATAGTCTATAGGGGGCCGCCAACACTCTTGAGAGAGGTATAGGGGAGCGCTCTCCTCTAAAAACCCAAATTCAATGGTTCTTTCAGATGGCAAGAGGTACATAACTCAAGTTAACCATTCCTCTTCTTCCAAACCAAGTGTTTGAGGTGTTTCAAGTGTCTTTTTGATGTCGTTATAAGTATGACATAAACATCATGGCAGTATTCTTTGCTTGACACTTGCGACACTTGTGAGCAAAATGCGACACTTGTAATGACAACACTTGCGACACTATCAAAGTGAGTAATTTTGATGTGTAATAGTATGCTAGCTCGTTGGAAAGGTATCGTCGAGGAGATTCATTTTAGGGTCTCAATCATGCCTTTGGCTATCAATGAGAACCTCGATCTCAAAAAACCTTCATTTAGGTCCTCAAAATGGCCCCGTAAGTTAAAACCTGCTAAAAATAGTAAATTGCCAAAATTGCGAGAAAACTGTTTTGAGCCAGTCAGAAAAGGTGGGTGGCCACCGATATCCACCTGGATCAATCCTCCCTCCTTAGGAAGCAATGGTCTCCATTGTGTTTAGTTCCCAGGGGAGAGGGAAAAACATTTGCTGGATCTACATCTTGGTAAGCTACTTGTATTGCTGGAGACGTCGAGTTGCTTAGTTTGTGGAAGTCTGTCATGAACCTGTTGAAGCTGAGGTTGTTAAACAAGTTGAGCTACATGAGTGGAAGGTGTGCAGAATGAATCTTTGCGCTTTGCTACAACCTTGTCGACCTGCTTTTGTTGGATAGAAGGTACAGGGGGCGAGGTTGTAGTGTCCTTTTGTTCCGCTTTTGAATAGATTGTGAAGAAGCTGAATTTTGCAATATGAGATACTACCTTGCATCACTTTTTAGGTGGAACAATAGTTGGAACTAACTCTGGTATTCTGTAGAGATGACCCCCCAAAGTAACAATGACATTACGGGGTCGAGACTCATAAACAGCATGGCGACTCCACATATATGGTTAGCCCAAGAGAGCATCACAGACATCCAGTGGAGCAACATAACATAATACCTCATCCTTGAAGGGTTGGATGCCATATGACAATTGACATTGTTGGCTGACACAGAGATCTCGTTCTTGCCGAAGCCACCCGATGTTGTATGGATGTGGGTGTGGTATTGTCTACAATCCCAATTGTTTGACGACCTCTACTAAGATGAGGTTTTTTTGGCTTCCACTATCAACAATAAAATGCAACGGGGTCCCCTTCACCCACATCTGTGAATGAAAAAGGCACTCCCCCTCTTCAGGATCTGTTGGTTTTTCTAGTTGAATTGTTGTGGTCACGACAATAGCAGTGGGGCCTGCATCAATGATCTGTCCTTTACCAGTATTTTCATAATCAGATTCTGAATTAGGGTTCAACTCCTTGTCTTTGATCTCGACCACCAATGACTATTTTGAGCGACATTCATTAGTGTTGTGCCAGGGGATTTTGTGAAAATCACACTATTTTCCAGTGTCCTTCTTCGTCTTCCCATGACCCTTCTTTTCCTGTGTCTTGGACTGGTTTTCGGGAGACTGTTTGTTAGGGCCGTCTTTGTCATACTTTCATTGTTGCGGAATTGCAGACCCAAATTCCCATTTGTTCTGGTGCTTAAAGTTTTGCTCAATTTTAACAACATATCGATAAGCAACACTGAGTGATGAGATGTGTAGAAAATCCATTTCAGTCTGTATGTATCTGTGTAGAGCCCCACAGTATTTCAGAACCAAATGTCACTCAGAGTCTTTGATACCCAGCTTGGTGTGCAAAGTATGGAAGGTATTGGTGAACTCCAGAACTATTTGGCCCCTCTCTTGCCGCAATGTGGTCCATCTCATGTACTGGTCCTCATAGTTGCCAACAGGTTAATACTATTCCTTTACCACATCCACAAAAAAATCCCAAGTGGGATTGGCCCCATATATTCCAGACTCCTCTGTGGAACTTTTCTCCCAGTAAGTTTCCCACCAATGTTTGACATGAGGGAGAGCTTTAAGGAGTGCGAAGGTGATCTTTTCTTTGTCAGAAAAATTTTGAACAAAGAAATAACCCTCTAGCAGAGTTAACCATTTTTCTAGGGCTTCTACATCTATCTGTCCTTCAAATACAGGAATATCAAAATTAACTTGTACCTTGAAAGGAGAGGTGCCTCCAAAGTAGCCGCTTGATGAAGATGCACCTGCTGTTATCGGTAGGCGTTGAAGGATGTGGGCAAAATTCTCCATCATTTTGGCCCTTTGTCGCGTGAGAGCTTGCTCAAGCAATAGATTGATAGGATCGTCTGCTCCGCTGTTTTTCTTTTCTTCCACCATTGAGGGTTTCTTGGGTGTGCGAGAGCGATTGTCTTCAAGAGAGACAAGCTCGAGACCCAACTTGCTATACTTGGACCTCGTCAGGGACATGCACTGAAAAAATGATCAAGAACAGCCTGCTCTGATACCACTGATCAGGATTATTTTCGACATGAAATGCGAGCGGAGATATAATAAAGAAATGCACAGAGGTATCACAGATATTCAATAAGATAACATAAATGTATCAGAGATGCAACCATAAACACAGATATACAGTAATACACGATTTCTATTAATGAAAGAAATGTA
>ML788365.1:573421-588052 GCA_009831015.1 Picea engelmannii
AGTCATCCCTTGGGAGTTGTGATGCACATCCTTTGGGGGATGCAGACTTGTTCTATGAAAAATTTCAGCCACATTCGTCCTCAATTTTAAATGAACACCAGGACATGGTCATACTAGAGCAATCAAAGGCTCACTCTACAAAGCGAAAGTATTTTCATCTTGGGTATTTTTACATGGATTCAAATGGGTGGGAGGAAGGCAAAGAGAAGAGATTTAAAAATCAGTGGGAAGATGGCAAAGAGAAGGGGTTTAAAAATGGGCGGGAAGAAGGAAAAAAGAAGGGGCTTAAAATTCAGTGAGAAGAAGAAAGCATGGAAAAGGGGTTTAAAAATACATGGGAGAAAAATAAGGTTTAACAAATATTTGTTGAAGAAACAAAGCTCAACATCAACATAGAAGAACAAATTTCAATGAATTTAGAAAAAGAGGAGAGTTTTCATGGAGAATAAGAAAAAAGTAATATGTGACAAGTCCCTTAATATTTATTCTAAGAAAAAGTATTATAAATTTTCATTTTTTTTTTTTTTTGGTATATGGAAGAATCGACGACTAGGGAAAGCTTGTACTTTCTTGACACATGGTTCATTCTAATCGCTACCACTATAACTGCCATGCATACCCATGTTGTCCCACACGCATCACATAGGGCTAGTCGAGGTTTGAACCAATGACATCACAAGGAGTGCCTTAACAATGCACTCTATCGCCAATTGATCTACACCC
The DNA here is from genome assembly GCA_009831015.1 of Picea engelmannii. Lineage (NCBI taxonomy): Eukaryota > Viridiplantae > Streptophyta > Pinopsida > Pinales > Pinaceae > Picea > Picea engelmannii. The sequence goes on from ML788365.1 coordinate 574,145, forward strand.
AGGGGCATCATAAATTTTCAATTTAAAATGTTAACTCATTATAAAATTATAAAAATGATACAACATTAAACAATTCTCAACTGACTTTACTCAATTTCAAAGGTATACGCTTTAACTTTTTCATCTTACAAATATTTATATGAAAAGACTCTGATTTTTTAAATGTGGAATGATAAGATAATATCAATAGGTTTAAGTGAATGTAAAAGTAATGTTGATAGGTGATGTACTATACAAGTATTGGCAATGCACAATATAGGGCAACATGGAAATAATGGTGGGAATTTGTATGACTAGATTTACATGTGATGTTGGAGATATAACATGTGGTGCATGTAGGGTGGTGCCCCTCATCCACATATATTGTACAATGGACCACTAGGTAGAAGTCAAAAACAACATAGTAGTCTTGTAATGTACCTAATACCCTCTATACCCCATTGAGGATATGAGGTACTCTTGGAAACCACCCAAATTCACACTATTTTTCTTTCTTTCTTATGATACCATATTTTATTGTTATGTTATTAATTGATCCACATTTAAATGCATGAAAATACATATTTATGCAACATAAAGAACCATTTGATTATCCATGAGAACATAACTTATAAATGTAGTCTAATACACAAAATCATCAATGAACAACTAGAAACTATTTAAATTTATAACAAGAACAATAATAGTTCGACATGTTCATCAACAAACTAAGAAAAATTTTCTTATGGAGATATTTCACCAAGTGGTTGTAGAAGAAGGACAGTCCACCCAACCATTGGCTCTCTACTCCACTTAATCTATCTGCAACAGAGGTGACCCCTGAGTTGCGACTATCCAATCCACATGGATGAATTTACCTATGGTTGGCTCTAGCTCTCATCACATAGCCCAATTCCCATAATTCATTGCATGTTAAACCTTGTAGCTATCCCAAACTACCAACCCTCTTTCCCCTCAACCTCCACAACCAAAGGAATGGGATCCCCTTCTTTGCTATGTAGTCCCTCAATCTATCCCACTTCCCTCCAAGGCTCCAACATAGACTGACCATGAAATATCATTGTTGGGATTCCAAGGATTATTAGTTGTAATTAAATTTCCTCAATAACAACAATTTCCCTTACATCTATCCATAATTCCCTCATAGTTGTGAAATTCACAGAGAACCTAGCTAGATAAATTCACACAAAGATTACAAAAACAACCAAAGATAAATAAGCAAGAATGAGAGAAAGAATTGAGAATAATTGTGCAAATTGTATTACATGACTGTGTAATAAATACATGAAGGAACCCTAATAACAACTCAATGCACCATAGATAGATGCATGGCCAAGATAATTCGTCTTAGTAGTGATCTAGAGTGAAGTAGACACCACTGACAAAAACCAAAGTTTAATTGCCACCTAATATGAGTCAACTGTCAAAGCAATCAACAATGAATTGAGTCCACACGAGTGTAGGAAAGAGAAGAGCATGCATGCATGATATATGTGCCCTCCTCTTAAGAGTGAGAAAGGAAATTGTTGCATGAGAGAAAAACAACTACTGCATTAGAGAAAAACAACTACTGCATTAGAGAAAAACAACTTATGCATGCATGAGTTGTCCTCCACTAATCTAACTGAACTCCTAACTGAATTCAAACTGAAGAGGGAGGCATCCTATTTTTTAGGAAATACACTATGGAGAGAATATTCCATCTGTAAATAGTGCCTTAACCTTAGACTATCAATCTTATGAAAATTAATCACTATGTGAGTGTGTAATTACCTTAACCCCCCCGAACACTACTATGGTGTAAATAAAGAATGGGTCGAGACGGCTACAAGGCTGTGTTAGGTACCCATTTTACAATTCATTCAAATGAATGAACACTGAAAAAGAGAAAACCTCATGGGAAACCCACCCCCCTCAAAGTACAATGCATCAAAAATGAAGAAGGAAAGAAAAACAATTGCTAAGAAACTGTGTCCTTCACTCCTAAGAGACCTTGTAAATGTGCAAATTTATGCTCGGTGGAGATTTTGTTGAATATGTAGATGTCTATACAGATCTAATGAAGTAGATGAACCAATGATATGGATGTATATATCCACTTTCTCTTATTGGAAAGAAAAAATATCCAAATCCCATGCCATGTGAAGTTTGGCTGAAACTTTACAAATCGCGTGACTATTTTCGAAAAAACCCTGAAAATTTGTTGATTTTAAAAAGTTGTTAACTTCACTTCTTGGACTTCATTTTGGATGATATTTTTTTTAGAAATTGGGTACTTTTCTGAGAGGAATTAAAAAATCCAATTTTTTTCTTCAAATTATGCTCATAAAATTTCAGAATTGAATCTGAAGTGCACCGCCCCCTTTTTTCCTTTGAAAAATGTGAAAAAAGACCAAAAAATTCTTCCTTTCTTTGGTAAAAAAAAAGGAGCTCTGATCTGATCTTATTTAGGGTCAGATTCTAGGACCATGTGGCAATGCATGGGAATTACTGATTCTGTAGCTGCAAGTGCAAGAGGTGGTTCCTCAAACTAAGATCTTGTCCTTCTCTGATACTTTAGATCTCCCACAAGCTCACTTGTTGCCTATAGGATGGATTGTGTCCATTTGGGTCTTTGATATGCATTATCAATATCTTTCAAATCTAATTCAGAAAACAGATCTGAAATAGAGTTGACATCATCTCAAATGAATGGAACAAAATTATGCGTAGATACATGTGTAGAAGTCTCTGTATGTAGCTCTTGAGATGCATAATTCTCTTCAAATTGAGAGGCTTGTTCTCCCTTAGTGGCTTTTTTGCTGGCGTTGTCTTGACAATATCCTACATTCATTTCTCACAATCTTCCTTTATCCCAAATCAAACCTCCAATTCATTCCATGGTTCATCTGGAGTTGAGAGTGATGATTCCTCTACATGGTACTGTAGTTCATGAGAAACATACATGCATATAAGTTTGAGAGCCATATATTATCTGTTGAGAAAATATTTTTTCTCTTCTAGAGAATCATGCTCCGCTTTTGTTTCCATGGTTATTTGATACAAGCCTCTTCTTCCGAGAAGAAGAATAATCTTTGGATTCCATTCAAAATAATTATGTGGCGTAAGTAGTGTTGACGACAATAATTATGTTCTTTCTAACTGTTGCAATCTTTCGATCCTGAACCTACAAACAAAGTGTTTGTGTGCTTTCTCCTAGAAACAAAGCTCTGATACCATGTGAAATTCACATAAAGATTGCACAAAGAACCAGAGAGAAAGAAGCAAGAATGGGAGAAAGAATTGAGAATAAAAGTGCAAATTGTATTACATGAGTGTGTATTAAATACATGAAGAAACCCTAATAATAGGTCAATGTGTCATATATAGTTCCATGACCAACATAATTTTCCTTAGTAGTGATCTAGAGTGAAGTAGACACTCATTGACAGAAACCAGAGTTTAACAACCACCTAGTATGAGTCAATTGTCAAATCAATCAACAGTTAACTGAGTCCACATGTGTGGAGGAGAGAGAATAACATGCATGGATTAGATATGCCCCATCATTCTCCTAAGCATGAAAAAATAATTGTTGCATGAGAGAAAAGCAACTGTTGCATGAGATAAAAACAACTTCTGCATTCATGAGTTATCCTCCACCAGTCTAACTAAACTCTCCACTAGTCTAACTGAACTCCTAATTGAAGTCAAAATGAAGAGGGAGGCACTGCTATTTTATAGGAGGCACCCTATTTTGTAGGAAATATGCTCTGGAGAGAATATTCCATCTTTGGATAGCGCCCTCAACCTTAGACTATCAAACTTAGGAAAATTAATCATTAGGTGAGTGTGTAATTACTCCAACAATAGTTTCATGGGAACAATTTTCCAAAATATTATTACAATAGTAATATGACAACTTAATCTTAGAGACAAAAACCTAAGAAATAATGAATGCAAATAATGGTTTGCATTCCCAAAATTGTGGAGTATATTTGCATGCTAATGAGAAACCACATGTCTTCATGGGAAGTATGCATATCCCCTCTAACAAAACTAATCATAAGGATTAAGAAATACTAAATAGGGAGAGTTAAGGACTTAGGTTTATCAATAAAATAATGTTTTTTTCCTTTAGCCCCCCTAAGCCCCCTTTCTTTCCCTTCTTATGGAGTCACAACCCTCCATTCTTATGTCTTTATCCTTTTGTAGCATGTAATGTTTTTTTTTTTAATTATCGTTCAATGCACAATCTTACATATTACATCATTTGGATTTTATACATTCCTCCTATACATGCACAATAATGATCTGGGAATCAAAATCGGGGTATTACACTCCCCTCCCCCTATATTTTGTACTATTCTCAATGCAAATCATCATTATATACAATAATTTTTACATAAAAATGTCAAAATAAATGCATATATTCCTTCTGCATTGCATTCTCCAACTCCCATGTTGCTTATTTGGGGATGTAGTGGGTCCATTGGACCTTTAACTACCCTATGAATCTGTTCTTGAGCACAATTACTTTCATGTCCAATATAAACATTAGAGGTACCTGGAAGTTTCATTCTGGTTCCACCTGGATCAAAGCCCAATCAATGACATGGTTAGGATTGTGCACATACTTTTCAATAATGATACGTGAAACACATTATGAAATTTTATGGTAGCAAGCAATGTAAGCATGTATTCAACAAGTCATATCCTATCAAACATTTCAAATGGATCATACTATATGTCTACCAATTTAATACAACTCCCCAACTTCAATGAACTTTTCTTTGGTTTCAATTTCATAAACACAATTTCATCACATGGATTCTTAACATGTCTTCAACTTCTTGATTATCTCTCTTTGTTTTCTTATCTGTGTATGGATGATAGGTTGTACTAAAATTCAGATTTGTACCAAAACCCTTGAATAATCGCTTCCAAAAGTTTGAAGTAAACTTTGGATCTCCATCTAAAACAATTTCCTTAGGTATTCCATGCAATCTAGCAATATATTTCATATAATTTTTTTCTATATTATCCAACTTATGAGTCAAATTAACTAGAATAAAGTGAGCAACATTTTTTAATTTGTCCACCACTTCCATTATGGATTCATGTTGCCTTGCTACCTTGGGCAACTTAATGATAAAATCAATGGTTACCACTTCCCATTTCCACTCTAGAGTTGCCAATGGTTGTAGCAAACTTACTGGATGTCTGTGTTTATCCTTTATGATTTGACATTCCATACACCTTGCTATATAATCAACAACATCCTTTTTCATTCTTGGTCAAAAGTATTGACTTCTTACTATTGCAATTGTCTTCCGGTAACTAGGATGTCCAACACATGGAACATTATGCATTTCTTATAATACTAGCTTTTAAAATTCATAATAATTAAGAACACATGATTTGTTTTTATGCATAATAATACCATTTTATTCCATCTTATAATCTTCATATTTTTGTTGTAGATTTTCCTATTGTAATCCTTCTTTTACCTTTAGGTAATGTTCACATGAAATAAGATCTTCCAAAATCTTGTTCTTCAAAGTTGATTTGCACATGTTAATGGTTGTAACATACATTGCTTGTATTGTTATGTTGAGTGCGTCAACAACCTTGTTCTCTTTCCCTCTAATATGTTTAGTATCAAGGTCATATTCACTAAGAAATTCTAGCCATCTTGCTTGCCTAGCATTTACATTTTGTTGTTGAAATAAATATTTTAGACCACTATGGTCTGTCCTTGACTAAAATTTCCTCCCCATTAAGTAATGTCTCCAAATCTTCAGTGCATGAACTATTGCAATGAGTTCTAATTCATGTATGACATAATTATTTTCCTTCTCCTTAAGATTTATGGACTCATAACAAATTACATGCCCATTCTGAGTAAAAACTCCACCAAGTCCCTCTTTGCAAGGATCTATACATACCAAAAAATCTTCATTTGGATCAATAATCTTGAGAATGGGTGCACTAGTGAGCAATTCCTTTAACAATTAGAATCTTTCAATTACATTTTGGTGTCCATTTAAATTAAATTCCCTTCTTTTGTAAAGATGTAATGGGATGATAAATCTCAGAGAATCCTTCTATGAATCTTTTGTAGTATCCAACAAGCCCCACGAATGACCTTACCTCTGTTACGTTATTAGATATAGGTCATCCCCTCATAGCTTCAAACTTCTCTAGATCTATTGTTATTCCATATTCAGAGATGATGTGTCCCAAATAATGAATTTTCCTTTGGTAAAAGGAACACTTTCTCAACTTAGCATACAACTGATGTTCTCTTAGTACTTGTAGTACTAACCTTAAGTGCTCTTCATGTTCCTCCTCTGAATTTGAATAAATACGAATTTCATCTAGGAATACAATGATAAACTTATCTAAACAATTCATAAATATTCCATTCATCAGCACATGAAGGTAATTGGTGCATTTGTTAGTCCAAATGGCACCACTAATATTTCACAGTGTCCATACCTAGCTCTTAAAGCAACCTTGGTACTTGATGGTAGTGTTATCCCCATTTTGTGGATAACTAAGGAGATGATGTCTTGAGGCCCTTAGGTTGCAGATATGGAGTGTCAAGAGACTACATGACCAACAATACCCTTTGCACAGATGGAAAAAACCCTCACCACCACAGATGGTCACAGGTTTGTAGATGGCATCCACCACACAATCTGGCTTCTAGAAGGCAGTGGGCCTTGCTCCATGAGGTACAAGTCAGTATTATGGTGAGCATCATTTCAATATTTAATCCATCTGATTATTTTGTATCTTAGATTGCTCTAGATTTCATGATATGTGCTTGGACATTATGCCTTTTTACCTGCTTCACCTTGGTGGTTGGCATCGTTCCCTAGTAAGTGGTTTTACATGGGGATGGGTTTGATACTAGGAACTCCCTTAGTGGGACATCGTACCATTCCTGACCATAATTACCACTTCCATCATTATTCCCCTCCATTTCCTTTTCTCTTGGGATTTTAGGGTATATTGACCCAAAAAGGGGTTGTCCCTCATTCTATAGGAAGAAGGGGCCAAAGGCCCAGAGGGATTGGTGTTGGGTAAAAGATAAAATCCTCATATAGACCTTCCAGATGCTTCACCCAAGGATCACCCAAGAAAGAAATGAAACACTTATATTTGAATAAAGAGGACCCATAATATAATAAAGAATGCTTAAAAGGTTAGTTGAAGGATATGAGGTCTCATCACGAGTTGACCTATCACATCCATGGATATCTAGTGGTATGACATTGCCATCATCTGGTCACCAAACCAGGGAAATGGCTCTCAGTTGCATGGTTGAGAGAAAGGGGGTCTCATCACAAGCCAACCTTCTCATTTCCATTAGGTGTTTGTGGGTGACATTGCCATCACAGAGTCACCATGCCAAGGCAGTGACCTTCAGTCTCTCCTTATGCTATTATGAAAGAAAATATAAATAAATAAAGATAAAAGATAATTGATGGGCTTGGAAAAAGTGCATTGCGGACGAAGGTACCACACACCCTCTACAAAGGCACCCATGAATGAGACACTATGACCCCTTGTATGTCATGAGACCTATGCCCATTGAGTCTTGACCCCTACCACTTCATCCACTTTACATGGTTTAGAGAGGGATATCTTGGAAGCTCTCCTTGACCTAGAGCAAGACCTACCCAATAAAACACCTCGTCAACCCTCCCATATTTAAAATTGACAAGTCACATAGTGTCTTTGAGTTTTTAATTGCTTGATATAGTGATCTTTGATGCACATGATTGGATGGCTTATTTATTGATTGGATTCACTTATCATGATGTTATGACCTGAGATCCTTGGAGGGTATGTTCATTTATCTTTGTAGGACCTATTTGGTGGACAATTTTGGGAGAACAAGCCTATCTTGGGCTTCCATGGGGCTACAAGCCCAGAGGTTGGATGCTAGGGGACCGAATGTTGGATGAGAGAGATCATACTTGGATAGCCTTGATGATGACTTGGACAATCTAGCCCACTCCTTGCTTGCCAAACTATTTTCCCAAGAGGGGAAAAACGTTCGTCTTTGAGCTTGACGTCATGGTCTTGGGGGGATAGGGCATGGTGGTGAGGTGCCACTCTTTGACACATGGACGTTTGAGGAGGAGAAGGGTCTTCACCATGATGATAGTGCTTAGATGCTTGACATGTGGCCTTTGGAGGCCTATCAATGCTTCTCCAACACAAACAACTTCATCAAAGTGGAAAAACGTCCCCTAAAGGGGCGACGTCCTCCTGATTTAGGGTTTAATTTGTGCAAAAAGTGAAATTTTAAGAAAATTGTTTAATATTACTTTATTAAGGGGGAAAATTTAGGGTTGTTGACCCCTAATCTTGTGTTTTACTCCTTAATTTGTGGACAAACTATGTTAGCTAATTTTAGTATAAATAGAGATCATAAGATCTCATTTTAAAATCATACCTCTCCTTCATTGTGAGAGGACATGACCTAAAATCATAACTCTCCTTGGTCTAGCACACTTTTTGGCAAGGTTTGAGGGGATTTCATTGGCTGAATTTCTTTTTGTAATACATTGAATATTATAGCCATAAGGCTGATATAATTTGCTGCAGAAAAGTGTTTACAACAACCTTATCTTTTTATGCTAGAATATTGGTTTCTCATCTCAAGTTTAGCTAGTCATTTACTAGTCTTTCTCTTCTATTTTCTACTTGGTCTCTAGCATTTTTTGAGTAGATTATAATACTATTTACTTGCTGATATACACTGTTATCTATTGCTGCAAATTAGGGGCAACAAGCTTAACTTGCTGATCCAAATAACATATATCATTGCAAAGTGTCTTTTCTTGTGTCTCGGGCAGGTACAATCATCCGGAGAAGTATTATACCTTTGGGGAAACAATTAATTGAATTACAAGGCATCCCTTCCCACCTTTCATCCCACTTAGACTTGACCTCTAGGGGATTCACTTCCATTTATTTCCATCCCCGTCTTAATCTCCCTAGGGTCACCGAGATCGCCTCCATAGAGTGACCTAGTCACCCTTGAAGTGCGAGACCTACATCAAGGTGACATTGGGTGTAGGATTCCCAAGTTGTAGCACTTGCTTTGTGGTTGGGTCGATATTTTCCCAACCTACAACTTGCACTATAATATTTTGGTGCCATTGTCGGGGAAGATTTTGAATCTTCTTCGTACCCTAACAACACTTTAGTGAGATAACCCAAATCCTTTCACTTAGCTTGCCTGACAACTCCACCCAAGGGACGTTCCCTTTCCACATTTCTTGGTGAGTTCATCTTGAAACTCATCTGGAGACTCCACCTTCCTAGAACCCTTCCTTTCCCTCTTTCCCCCTTTCCATCCTGTGATGAGCCTTGATCTCATCTGGCGACTCCATTGAGGTGTCCTTTCAATCAATGGAAATATGGCACCATGGGATGAACCCCCATCCAAAAATTGTTATGCCTCGAAGAAGGAAGTTTTACAGATGGAAAAGGAAAAGGCTGCCAATAAAGGTGTTGAGGAAATGATGAATCACATAAAAGAATTATTTCCTGCCCTTGACGATGAAGAAGTATTAGAAGAACAAATATATGAATAAAGTCATCAAGAAGAGAACACAATGAGTAGTGACCCTTTGAAAGACCTTGATGGTGATTTATTCCATGACCTTGAAAGTAAATACGTGTCGGAGGAAACCTTGGATATGACAGACCCCCTTGAAGAAAAGCAAGCAAAGAACTATGCACTCAAAATCAAGCCTGTTGTGATGAAAAGGTTTGTCTATAAAAAGAAAGAAGAATTATGACAAAGCACAACATATTGAGGCACCACTATATTTGATCCTGCTTGATGAAGGCGAGGTTGTCCAAAAAAAATTTCCTCCTAATGTTGAAGAAGCGATCAGTCTCGATTATGAAGGTCTAGTTGAAGACGTCCATGCCTCTACCCCTCATGTGCACAAAGATGAAAATATAGTCATTTTCTGTCATATTGATGGTCTTATGAAAGTACCCTTCGAGATGGTTGATGATCCTATAGACACTTTCATACAGACTGGCATATGCAAATGGGATCTTAGTTATCTCAAATTTGATAGAGACCCCATTTATGACATTGAGGGTAGCTCTCAGGCAGAGGGGGTGTCGTCACTAGAGAAGTGGTCCTCATACATATATGATTCAAATGTTTGGCAGCCTTGTGATGATATGGTTACATATTTGTTCAATCCCTTCGAGGATGACTTGTCACAACATACTCAGAGTGATCTTCAGTCATCCTTTGGTACATACCCTTTTGAGGATGTAGATTTATTTTATGAGAACTTCCAACTGTTGTGCTTAGATTTTGAGAAATACCAGGATGTGGCCACCTCAGAGAAATCAGAGGTTCATCTTGGATATTTCCATGGAGATTCACATGGGAAGAGGTGATGTTTTTCTACACCTGAGACTGTTCCTTACCTCTTACCCTCTTCTCCAAGAGACCATGCAGTATTCTTCCAATCTCTCATTTCCTCTCAGCCCTTGACAAGAAGTGAGTCTTTATGCACAGATGAAGATAATCCTTCGTTTACATATAGCAACCCCCTTCAGAGATGGATTGACCACTCTTGTGGCTACACTTTCAGGCTAGATAATCGGGCTGATGGTTTCTCTTTCCAGCATGATTTACTCCCTCCCACCTATCTTCGTGAGTTTTATTTCATGATCGATTATATGTATGTTTATACTCATGATTATTATGTGCTTAAATTATCTTTGTTGTATTATATGATTAAGCACCAAGGGAGATACTCTGATGAGATGATCGAATGGTTGCATTGATTGTATGACTTCACCCTGACATCATCTAACACATGTCCTTCAGGGCCCCAAGGCCCCAGGTAAGTAGGTAAGTCATTTTGATTCCATGCATTTTTCATATTGATTTCTCATATTAGTTTAGATGCATTTCATTTTCATTTTTCTCTACTTGCATATTGATTTCATGCTTAGTTTAGAATTTTTTGAAAAAATGTCGAAATTTTCCTTTTTAGTGGGGTTTGAATTTTCATCATATGAGAACAAGGATGAGTAGGCCATCCTGCACTTGAAAGTTTGATGTTTTCTTGTAGGAACATGTCTACCAAGAGATTTTGCGGTTCTCATGCACTCTACAATGAGCACATGTCCCCAAGTAGGAGCCATATGTTATCCCCATTTTGTGGATAACTAAGGAGATGATGTATCGAGGTCCTCAGGTTGCAGATATGGAGTGCCAAGAGACTGCTTGACCAGAAATACCCTTTGCATAGATGGAAAACTCACTCACAACCACAAATGGTCACATGTTTGCAGATGGCATCCACCACACCAACTGGCTTTTGGAAGGTAGTGGGCCTTTCTCCATGAGGTACAAGTCAGTACTATGGTGAGTATCATTTTGATATTTAAGCCATTGGATTATGTTGTAGCTTAGATTGTTCTATATTTCATGATACATGCTTGGACATTATTCCTTTTGCCTTGCTTCACCTTGGTGGTTGACATTGTACCCTAGTAAGTGGTTTTACTTGGGGATGGGTTTGCTACTGAGAACTCCCTTAATGATCCATCGTACCATTCCCGACCATACTTACCACTTTCCATCATTATTCCCCTCCATTTCCTTTTCTCTTGGTATTTTAGGGTATATTGACCCAAGAAGGGGTTGTTCCTCATTTTATGGGAAGAAGGGGCTAAAGGCCCAGAGGGATTGGTGTTGGGTAAAAGATAAAATCCTCATATAAACCTTCGATATGCTTCTCCTAGGGATCACCCAAGAAAGAAATGAAACAATTATCTTTGAATAAAGGGGACCCACAATATAATAAAGAATGCTTAAAATGTTAGTTGAAGAATAGGAGGTCTCATCATGAGCCAACCTATCATGTCCATGGATATCTAGTGGTATGGCATTGTCATCATTTGGTCACCAAACTAGGAAAATGCCTTTCAGTTTCCTGGATGAGAGAAAGGGGGTCTCATCACGAGCTAACCTTCTCAACTCCATTAGGTGTTTATGGGTGGCATTTCCATCACATGGTCACCACACCAAGGTCGTGACCTTCAATATCTCCTTATGCTATTATGAAAGAAAATATAAAGAAAGAAATATAAAAGGCAATTGATGGGCCTAGAAAAAGTGCATTGCAAACGAACGTACCACACACCCTCTACAAAGGCACCCATGAATGAGACAATGCGACCCCTTGTATATCATGAGCCCTATGCCCATTGAGTCTTGAACCCTACCAATTCATCCACTTTACATGGTTTAGAGAGGGATATCTTGGAAGATATCCTTGACCTAGGGCAATACCTACCTAATAGGACAACTCGTCAACCCTCCCACATTTAATCTTGACAAGTCGCATAGTGTCTTTGAGTTGTTAATTGTTTGATATAGTGATATTTGATGCACATGCTTGGATGGATTATTTATTGATTGGATTCAGTTATCATGATTTTATGACTTGAGATCCTGGGAGGGTGTGTTCATTTGCTTTGCAGGACCTAGTTGGTGGACAGTTTTGGGAGAACAAGCCTAGCTTGGGCTTCCATGGGGCTACAAGCCCACGTGTTGTATGTTAGAGGCCCACATGCCAGATGAGAGATATCATACTTGGATGACCTTGATGATGACTTGGACAATCTAGCCCACCCTTTGCTTGCCAAACGATTTTCCCAGGAGGTGCAAAACATTCCACTTTTGAGCTTGACGTGATAATCTTTGGGGGCTAGGGCATGGTGGTGAGGTGCCACTCTTTGACACATGGATGTTTAAGGAGGAGAAGGGTCTTCACCATGAGATTAGATGCTTGACATGTGGCCTTTGGAGGCCTATCTATGCTTCTCCAACACCAACGACTTCATCAATGCGGAAAAACGTCCCCTAAAGGGGTGACGTCCTCCTAATTTAGGGTTTAATTTGTGCAAAAAGAGAAATTTTAAGAGAATTGTTTAATATTACTTTGTTAAGGGGGAAAATTAGGGTTTTTTACCCCTAATCCTATGTTTTACTCCTTAATTTGTGGACAAACTATGTTAGCTACTTTTAGTATAAACAGAGATCATAAGATCTCATTTTAAAATCATAACTCTCCCTCATTGTGAGAGGAATTGGTCTGAAATTTTCGCTATACTTGGATATTTATCTCTTGTGCACTTTTTTATGGCTATCTCTTGATGTTATGGTTGATGGAAGTGATGCGCTAGCCTTGGAAGGCTTATCTCTTGCTATTGTGGTGGATTATCTTGACATTTTCCCTTGAATTGGTATGTTTTTTACTCTCTTGCTATCATTTGTTTCAAGTCAAGGTTATTGTGCTAGGAACTAGGTGGGAAGTATAAGGGCATACACCCCCACCATAGTCTTCATCGCTTTATGCTTCATCTTATTGCTTTAACAAGGGTTTGCTAAGAGAAGTATAAGGGCATACACCCTCTTAGCTTAAACCCTAGCTAGAGAAACTTTCCTTGGGAAGTAAAACGGATTACACCCCCAAGGAGGTAGATTTTATAGCTATTTCTTTTCATGACCCCATTAACCCAATAGTAAAGGCACTAGTCATTTATTATTGCATTGGAGAAATAAAATATTGCATTGGGAAACATGATTTTTGGTCATATTTACTTCTTGCAAAGTGGATTGTATTCCTTATGCCTTGGGCACCTCACCGCCACTAGAGAATCCCCATCAAGGGGCTACTTCTTGCTGATTTTAAAAAATTGCATATTCAACCATTAGAGCTGAAGAAACCCTAACTCATTTGCTTGAATAACTCTCTTATCAACCATTGGACTTTGCTCAAAGTTTGCACGCATACTCTCCTTGGTCTAGCGCACTTTTTGGCAAGGTTTGAGGGGATTTCTGTTGAACACACCGAC
>ML788365.1:602761-634953 GCA_009831015.1 Picea engelmannii
TATATATATTTATTTTTATTTTTTTATTTTTTTGTGTGTCCATCCTTGGATCTGCAACAATAAAACAATAGTGGCATTAGGATAAAATAAAACAAAATGAAATAATAATAATAATAATTGTGTGTTCATCCTAGACCTGCAAGTATAAAAACACAGATTTTACATGCTATTACAACGGAAATTTTACATGCTGATACAACGAAATTTTACATGCTGATACAACAAAATTTTATATGTTGTTACAGCATGCTGATACAACAAAATTTTACATGTTGTTACAGTATGATGTTACAGCGCAAGTTTTACATGCTAATAGAGTAAAATTTTACATGCGGATACAATGACGTTTTTTTTCTATGTTGTAACTGTGAAATTTTTACATGTTGAGACAGTCGCTGAGACAATGAAATTTTACATGCTGATACAATGACATTTTTTTTCTTGCTGAAACTGTGTCTGTATCATGCTGAAATTGTAAACTCATGCTGAAACTTTGGTTGAAACTGTGTTCTGCTTGCAATTGATTGAATTGCGTTTTCCACCCATGCTAAACCTGCAGCCTGGAAAAAACAACAAAACCTGCAATTGTGACAACGAAATACAAAAATACTTCAATGTTGTTCTCCTGGATTTGTGATAGCAAACAACAAAACAATCAATTGATTAGTCAAGTCCTCTTTCTTTTCCTCACCTCCGATGAATGAGAATCCACACGTGATTTTTGTCACAAATTTCGGTAACTAGAATGATATGCAAGTGAGAATTTTATGGGATTGATTAGTTATTGTACATTTTAAGATCTCAAAAAGATTCTGGGATCAATCCTTTCCGGGGTCGATTGTTAGCTGCCAGTTGATGACTCGATCCCATTCTTTGCTGACCATTGTGATACCGAATCTAAGATTATCTGCTCCTGCCATTCCCATAACCAATCTTAGATCTCATTCTTTGATAATGTGGCATGAAATCTCCACTTCTAAGAATAGTACATTCAACTAAATAAGATTGATATAGATTTTATTTTTTTGGAATCTAAGATTATCTGCTCCTGCGATTCCCATAACCAATATTAGATCTCATTCTTTGATAATGTGGCATGCAATCTCCACTTCTAAGAATAGTACATTCAACTAAATAAAGAGATTTTCCTGCCGGAGGTTGCAAAACTAAAATCCATCTATCATTTGATTCTGTATCAATTTGATTTGCAACAATGTTCTTGCCAATTCATCTCTTCTAGAATTAAATGATGATCTTGATCTGCGGTATTGGAGATATGTTTCTAGCTGTCATGATTTTCTTGCTCTCGTTGGACATTTTTCCCAATTTTGATTTCACGAGAAAGATCTAGTTTGATTTCCATCGCTCAAATACAAAGGTTGGTATTTACATTTTAAGAGAGGGACGAAGAGGATACAAATCATATTCTGTCAAGGAAGCTTGTAGATCCTTCATGTCTCAGACCATACCCATCTCACACATGCAATGAGAATCTGAAAATTTCTATTAATTAATGTCAATTTGCAGACAATCATATTCGGGTGCAATTTTGGAGAAAACCATGATGAATTTTAAAAATCTGGCACATGGGTTTTGTGTAGAAGGGTCTCATTTAGTTGACTCGCAAGCAGGTTTTGAAAATTCGACTTGGTTTGAGAGAATTTTTTGTTTTCTGAACATGAAAGGGCCATATTTCAGGATGGTCGGTTTTCCAATGTGGCAGATACACAGTCAAAATCTTGCTCAGGTCCAGGTAACTATATTTTGCATGCTCTCTTTGGGCCGGTTCTATTTCTATTACTTTTTAATTCCCTTTCGATCGCATGCTCTTACCTCGGGATGTTTGATGGACATGGAGAATTTGGAACACAGTGCTTGCAAAGTGGTTGATATAGTTGCTAAATCCATAGATCCTTGTGATGCTTGTGCTGAATTTGTTGTTGAATTATACCAGTTCTGATTGGAATGTGAGATTCACACTAATAACATTACAGTTATTGTTGTATACAGTAATGGTTTGCAAAACTCTGGTATATTTTTCCAATCAACAAAGGAGAAAATGGTTATACAAGCATGATCACAGTATTCATTTGGATTCTTTGTTTTTTTATTATTTTTGAAATAATCGAAAACAATATATATATATATATATATATATATATATATATATATATATATATATATATATATATATATATATAAACAATTCCAACTTGAAAACAAAAACAAAATTGCAAATGGATATTTTAAATCATTCCTGAAAAAAATAATAAATACATGTTTTTACGTTTAACATTTCTTTGTTTTTCTTAAGTCACTTTCGCGGAATCAATGACGAAACTAACAAGTGCAGACAACAAGTATAACTGCATTTATTTTCTATTTTGAATTTGTTCGCATTTGTACTTAATCTTGCATTTCACATCTTACGTTGCTCTCACAAGTTTGATTGCAGGATTAGTATTAAGATTGATTGCAGGAACAAGACGCTCGTAATTCATGCCGCAGTGATCTTCAAGAATCACAACATTTTTCAGAAAAAACATGTTTGTTAACAGTTTGAAGGAGCCAATCTTCATTATACATTTCATGACGTATGTTGTTACACGTGTTTTTTACATGTTGTTACACATGTATTTTACATGCTCTTACTGCTATATTTGTAACATGTTGTTACTACACCTATTCATAAACCATTTTGCGTCATGATATCCTTACCTAAATTACTCCTTGACAGTACATTGATCATCCTTGTGTTTAATCCATCTCCCATTGCTTTATCCATCATGACTTCACACATCCCTATCTTTTTGAGTTGCATACATCATTTCCTTTATCTTTTTCCGTTCATTTTTGCCTTTCCAGTTTTCCTTCTGAATAAAACAAACTCCCTTTCCATAATTACATTGCCTTGCCATACACATTGTTTCTACTGAGATCTATCTTTTAGTCCTACCAATCTTTTTATAAAAACTCGTGTTGACTGATGTGGGATTCCTTAAGGCCCACCTTTCAACAGTCTTGCCCCATCGACCTCAACACATTATCTAGGATATAGACTAGAGTTCCTTTTGAGTACCTTGAGGCTTGCATGCCCTAATGGCAAGTTCTCTCACTAGCAATCATGGGAATACATCAATGTCCCTTGATCGTTAGATCTTGCAAGTGGCTCGACATCAACACATCTATTCGCACTTCGCAAGATGTACTCGGGTACCTTGACACTCATTGACATCACTAGTGAGTTTGTCTCGCATTGGTTAACGACATTCGTCACTGGATGGTAATCCAATGATTTCTCTTCATGCTCGACATCGACACATTCATTCACATGATGAGAATTGTACCATCGGTTTTGTAGCGGGTGAAGACAATACATTTTTTTTGTGACTCTATCAGCAGTTATAGCAGCATGACTTTATTTGAGAGTACCACAGTTCCATTCTTTGCCTTCCACATTTCTCATGATTCAGTAGTAGCAGTTCAGATTCCTTCACGTCGCATGGTCTAGTTACAGCAACAACAACATTAACAGTTACATTTTCATGATCTTGCAACAGTGACACCTTCCATCTTCCAATAGTCACAGTCATATATTCTTTGCTCCAACAGTTACAACAGTTGCAGCTACAACACCAGTAACGTTTTCCTGATCTAGCAGCTGCAACAACTACATTTCTATTGCATAGTTCATCTACTTTTTGGGTAAGTGGAGGTATGTTGTTTTCTAAGCTTTAATCACACAATTCCTTATATGTTGACTTGAATATTTTGGAAAATTTCCTCGACATGCTCGCTTTCCTTCCATGACCTACACTAAGTTGCATGAGGGAATGCAACCGATTCAGTTGTGGAGTGGGGGGGGGGATATATTCACTACCTATTCACTACCAATATTCCATTTTCCCACTATTATCACTCCATTTTTCATCTCATTTATTTTTTACCAATTTTTTTTTCCAACGATTCCTTGTTGCATTTCGATTGACAATGATTCATAAAAGATAGAGAAAAGGCTTTCTTATACTCACTGATGCTCTCTTATACACATTGATAGCTTATTATTTCCGATGAGTATATGGCTAAATTATTGCAACAAGAAAATAAATAAGTGAAATGAATGTTGTTAACACAAGAACCAACATTCTTTGTATTCATGGTTTTCACAAAAGAACCAATCATAAGAAAATTTCACATGTTGTTACACATGTATTACATGTTGTTACACATGTATTTTACATGTTGCTACTCTTGTATTTCAAATCATGGAAATATTCCTTATTAAAAAGACATCATCAATCAAAGCCAAAGTCCGGATGCCAAAAGTTCTTCAGAATATCCATGCATGGTTGCATGAGGACATGCAACAAGTTCAGTTGGGGGGGATGTTAGGACTCAAAAATGTCACATTTTCATCCACCTTTCCCTTCACTATTCATTACATTTCATCCTCCCATTAACCTTCCATCATACCATTTTCATAAATACATTTGGGTTTCACATTATTATTTTCCACTTTATTCATTTTAGTATTATAAGTGAATTTGTGATTAAATATTAGAAATTAACATATTTTCATTATATATCAAGGTTGGATGAGTTTGATGATGTGTGCAGGCATATTTGAAGATTTCAACAAAGTCAAAATTCACCACCTATCCTCAAATTCGAATTACATCTTCAAACTTGAAAATTTGAAAGAGAGAAGATCATGGAAGATTTGATTGGCATATCTTATCTAAGATATGTGAGAGATGTGTGGAGGATTTGAAGGGATCATATCTTGTAATAATGGGAAATTAGTTCAGAGTGGTTGAGAGAATACTGGATCTGTCATTATGACACTCATGTATATAAGAGAGTGTTCTCTCTTCACGAGGGGAGGAATGTAATTCATAATTTAGTCTTGTAATAAGGAGAAGGGGATTCTTAGCTTTGATTCTTTCATTGTTATTCTTTCATGCTTTCCTAGTTAGTCTTTCAATGCTTTCCTAGATTAATTTCATTTAAGCAATTTAGATTAGATTACTTCTACTTCAGTCCTGCATATATAGTGTGTGTGATTCGTAAGCCTACGGACCTCGGATTGACAAATTAAATAGTTGGGCAAGTACTACAACGGAATTAAACGACAATATTTCCGCCTAACAATGTGCTCACCATAGAGCGCATGAGAACCTCAACATCTCTGGTATGACCTATGCCTGCTAAATCTCAACAAAGGATATTAGTAATGCTTAGGTTGGTGATATCACCCCTTGTTCATATATGATATAATAAAATAAAGAGCCTCTCTAATCTAGCATGTGATCATGAGCATACATATATACATAATGAAACAAGATAATATGAAAATGAAAGTGCAATTATCGTAACATGATATGCAAATGATATGTACAATGGATGCAAAATGCCTGCCTATCTAACTTACCTGTACTTACCTGTGAAGTCAAGTCTCTACCCAGTGATGGGGTTTGAGGAGGCGTCCACTAACTGGTAATGGATGTTTTCTTCCTTACAATGTAGACAAATAATAGGCATCGTTGAATGACTTCATTTTGATTCTGAAAGGTCCAGGCCAAAATTGTGCATTCCCTTTAACATTGTTAGGATCACCTTTCTTAGTGTCCCACATCCATACCGTATCTCCCTCTTGATATTCTTTTGTTTCAAACTTTGTTGTTCCCTGTATAACACTAATGTATTGTCTTGAGGGAGGAGGGTGGGATTTGACTGCAGGACTTCTTTTTGACTTGGTTTAATCAATATATCATCATCCCCTTTCTTTAGTAATTTGACAGAGCCAACTTCTTTGTCCTTATATTTATCTAAGAGTTGTTGATACTCTTACTTATTTGGACATTGTATATCATCAAAATTTTCCTCTGAGGTGAAAGGAAAATCCTCTGGAGAAAATACAGGAAGGTTTTCCTTAACTGACTCATGTGTTTCAGTGATCTTAGTATCATTGTTAATCTCTTATACATGGACCTTGGCCATTGGAATATTTGGAAGGCGTGCAATTGTCCCATTTTTCATAGGCACGTTGATATAAGTTAAATCCATCTCTAATGTACCACCCAACATTGCAGCAAATTTCCTGGACAAAAGAATCCCCCATACATCAGGGACATCTACCACCACAATATCCATATGGATCACTCTCTCATGATATTTACCAAGGTGCACTTCAACGTTCTCAACTACCCCATGAGTGGGTATGGATCTGGATTCAAAACCACACACATTTCTATAAGGTCGTGTAGCCCTTAAGCCTAGTTGCTCCATCACTTTCAAAGACATCATGTTGGCACCTGCTCCTGAGTCAAGCATACAATTGTTGAGACATTTGTTATTTACCAGCAATGACATAAAGAAGGGTGGGTGTCCATCATATTGAACCCTAAAATGGTCTGCTTGTAACATAATAGGAGGGTCCATTGGTTCATCCGACACATTAAAAAAAAATTCAAACCTTTCTTTCATGGATGGAACCTTGATAACTTCCTTCAACACGATGGTTACATGCATATTGGCTAATGCACTTTCCAAGTCAAAATTTAAGTCAATCTTGTCAGATTTAGAAGAAATTTAAGGAAGGAGTATGTTCATAGGTGGAGGTTTTGGTTGTGAAGTTGTAGGCTTAGTAGAGGGGGGTTGGTTCATTCGTTTTTTCCTAGTATACACTTGAAATTCTTGTTTTTTCAACCTCTCTTTTGACTCTTGATCAAGGCTATTGATTAGTTCCATCCTAGCCTTCCTAGTTGCTTTTTTTATGCCTTCTTCATGTTCTTCAGGTGTGATATTAAATAAATATTGTGGCTCCTCAATGGTATGGTTGATAACATTTACTTGATCATGTTCACCATTATTTAGAGGGAATTCATGCTCCCAATATGACTCTTTGCATTGAAAACACCATGGGTTCTCCTCAACCATGTTTGTGGGGGTTAAAGTATTAGGGACCTCTTGATCATTCTTGGGCTTGAAACCTTGGCCATCCCTTTGGAATTTCTCCTTATAAGGAGGTATATGAGCTTGTTGTTGGGATCTTTCTAAGTTGACAATCCTATTCATCATTAACTCTTGGGTTTTCATGATGCCATCTACAACCAATTGTATATTTTCCAAGCTAGCGCCAATATCTGAAGCAGACTCAACATTGTGGACTACTTTGGGTTTAGCATCCATCTTGACTCTTGAGGCAGAGAAAGGTTATACTTTGGATGATGATATGTTATTTTCAATTTTCATAGCCATCTCATGGGATTCTTGGATTATTATAGGAGCTTTGTATCTGATAAGGAAACCCATTTGTCCTGTAAAGGCTTTGGTGTAAAGGAAGAGAAGAAAGTTGTTTGAAGGGTGATGGCTTGATGGGATATGTTGTACTAGCCTCTCAAATTTATCATGAAATTCCCTAACAGTTTCATTCTCAACCTTTATGATGTTGTTAAGCCTTGTTAGTAGCATGTTGGGGTCCTCTTTGACACTCCATATTTTGAGGAATTCTTCCTCTAGTTTATCCATGGATGTAATACTAGCATCAGGAAGACCATTATACCGTCTTCTAGCACCATCATGGAGGGTAGCAGAAAACAACTTCATTGCCAAATCGTTAGCATCATCACAGATGGGATGAAGTTGGGAAAATGCACACAAATTTCTCATATGGTCCTCGGCGCTGACTACATCATTACCAGTGAATTTAGGCAACCACTTCTCATATCCAGGTGACATTTACCTAGGGTATACTGGAATGTTCGTCATGTCTAACGGCTTTAAAAGTTTGTATGACCACTGCTTTTGGTTATTTACCTGACTTGGATTACGGGTCTGATTCTGAGCGTTAGACATTGTGTTTAATGGAAGATTGCCTCCAAATAATGATTTTATTATAGGAGAGTCTCGGGAAGGCTTTCACTTGTAAGACTTGGGAGGATTGGTATATCTCCCTGAACTTTATGAAATCGCCAAATAATCTTCTTGAAATTATCAAAGGGATGAGGGGATCACCCTCAGTGGAGTTTTCAGGTAAGCTTTGTGAAACAAAGGCTTTGGATAAAGGCTTACTGAAAAAGTTTCGTTCGAGGAAGATTGACTCAGTGTTCCTCGGAAACGATGCCAAAAATGTTATTGCACAATCTATACTTTCCCAAAGCCTAAAGGCAAGTAGGCCAAGATTGGCGTAACACGAGGGTAATCCTATCACTGTCACCTCAACATGATTCCCTTTTCTAATTAGGAGGAGGAAAGACCCACTCCAAGGGAGACTTACCGAGACCTAGGGGTTTCGAGGAAGGGAAAAGGACAAGGTAAACTACCCCTCTCTCTCCAGGTCATGCAAATCAGGTTTAAGTCTTGTTAGATGAAGCAAAGGAGAATAAAGTGTACCTACCCCTTACCAATACAACAACAAATGTCAAGGCAATAACAAGTGATAATAAATGTTTCAACAAGACTTAAAATTTATGGAAATAACTACTACCGATCAATGTACGAAGCAAATGATAAATATATAGCAGCAATGATTAATTGAAAGTAGCTGTAATAGTATCCATAAATCACAATTGGATTAGGCAATATGACAAAATATTTGAAGTCTTATAATGATAACACTTTGTCTTATGCAATTTGTAGATATATGTCAATCATTAAATAACTTCTATTAAGTTGTCCAAGTTAAGTGGAACAACAATAAATCAAAGGGATGAAAATAATAATAAAATCTTCGAAAAAAGTACTTTAGAAAGGCAATTGAGTGCACACTTAGTTATTATTTGATTGCATTTTTCCTCATTCAATTTTCTGGGTTGATTTAATTGGTTGGCAGATTTAGATAGGTTGCAAAATGATGGTTGTAGCAGTGATTGTGACAACAACAAGGTAGGGTTAGTTTACAAGGCTAGGTTAGTGTTAGTTTTAGTTAGTGAAAACTATAAAGGTTAAGGTTTGAGTGTTGGTATGATCTCTCAACAAAAGAAGTGTAAGGACTAGTGCCTTTGAGGGGTTATGGAGTCAAAATTTCAGAAACATTCATTTGGAGTAAGCAACAAAATGATTATATTTATCCAAGCAAAGGATGAATCTTAAAAGAGTAGCACCTTAAGTCTTCTAGGATTCAATATTTAGGGAGGTGAGCTACTAGAGAGTAGGCACTTCTAGGCCCTAGAGGTTTCCCCCTCCTTAGATTATTGAAAGAAATATTTAGACGCAACAACAATTGATCAAGACTTCTAAAGTGCTATAACTTCAGGGCTTTAGAAGCTTGTCAAAGTTAACCATCGTAGCAAAGTATAAAAAATGTAGAGCAAAGAAGTAGCACCTTAAGTTCGTTACTCCTAGGGTTTGTCAAGCAAGTAATTTCATAATCTTTAACATAAATAAGCAAATATACCATAACCATTCAAAATGAAATGAAAATTGCAGATTTACTTACTTCACCAAGAATAATCAAGCTATGAAACCCTAGATTGCCAAGTAACTTTATAAAAAATGATCTAAGTTGCAAGTATAACAACTCCAAGAGAGGTGCGCATCACAATTTTAGCCAATTAACCCCAAGTAGGGCACAAATTTCAGTCCTCTTCTCACCAAGTGAGAGTTGTTATGATAAAAAAGAATGTACTTTATGTCTATTTATACAAAACTTTGACCTTTAATTAATCTTAGATCAAAATTAAGGCCGACCGGGCCAATTTACAATAAAATTCAATTTTCGCATAATAAAAATAAATTAGTATCTAAAGACATCTACAACGGTGATGTCATGACCTTCTAGGGTGATGTTGAGGCCTAAAGGTGGAACATTGAGCCAAAAATGTAGGGCACTTGGCCTCTATAGGCCCCATATGATGACCACATGTTCCATCAGGCTCATAATTGCCTCCAAAATGAAAACCCTAGCTTTGGATGACGTCTAGGGTCATGATGATGATGTCCAAGGCCCTCAAGGGCCAACGACCATGTGGAAGAGTAAGGTCCCCTTGGGTTTAGGTCTGGAAGGGTGCCTCCAAAGGAAACGTCCTTCTTTTTCCCAGTGCAAATCTTCAGTTTCTTCTTACACGTGGTTGGAGTTGCAACATCCATTTGTGGGCTTTAAGCCCTCATGAAGGTCCGAGCTAATCATTCCCTCATGTGTACCTGTCCACCGGGAAAGGTCCTGCAACAACAACAAGTACGCCCTCCAAGGGTTCATAAGTCACATGGATCATAGCATGTAAATCACATCCAATAATTAAATTACCCAAACATGTGCATCAAACCCCCCTTAACCCATACAAATGCTCAAAGACGTTATGAAATTTAACAAATTAGGTTTGGAGAAGGTCTGAGGGTGTCCTATTGGGATAACCTCCCTTAAGTTTGGGGTGTTTCCCAGGTGGGATCTAATCCAAGTCATGTAAGTGTATGAGGTGGCATGGGGTAAGTATTTGTCCATGGGGTGCATGTAATAACATGGAAATGGATAACACAACCTCAAACATGTTTTTTTTTTTTAACTAGAATAGAAAATATGATTTTTATATATTAAAAAGGGTTGTGCTGAGGCCACAACATTTACATACATCAAAATTCAAAAAGTCTCTTTGATTTTACTATTTTCTAATCATATTATACTATCCTTTAATAGAGTTTTGAAACCAGATTTCCAAGTAATTTCACAAGCATTGTGCTTAACAAAATATCCCAATAAACATGCAATTCTAAAAAACATTCACAACATTAAGGATGAACACTGCCTTGTACTTCTTACCTATGTTACAAATTAGGAGGAATTTGTTCCTTGATTTCCATGGGGTCCCTAATCTGACCGACTGTCTCTTCCTCCCTCATGCCATGTGGCCAAGAATTACCAAAACCTAGGTTGTTGGAGGCCAAGGAGAGTGCTTATAGTCGCGGAGACATTACCAAAGTGTGCAACACGTTGCAATTTTCTTCCAAGGAGACAATCCTTTTCTTATGAAGTAAGATGAGGTTCATGAAATTGGTGTTGTTTGGTAGTATTCAGCTCGATCTTTGTTATTTTTGCCATGATAAGTGTGAGTGCCATGTTTTTAACTGACGTGACCTCCTTGTGCCTGCGTAATAATTTCTTAACCTCCTCGATATATAGGTTATCCATGATTGCAGTGGATATAATATTCACCAGGTTTCTACAACCAAAGAATAATAACCCCCAACAACAACCCCTAAAGGAAACCTCTTGATATATCAACAAGAATAACCATAAACTAAGACAATTGTTCTTCCCTTTGGCATGGAATTTCAAAATAGAAATATGAGTAGAGTATTTTGATCGAGTAACCAGGACTTTCTTAGTGAAGTAGAAAAAATTTACCCACACTGAGTTTGTGTCAACTGGAAACACCACCCTCGAGATCTGTTGATCCTCCCTGACTCTCCTGCACGGGACTTGCACTTTAGGATGCCAAACAATCCCTTTGTTTCCCTCTTCCAATGCACATATAGACCCAACACATAAATACATTGTCCCATATATCACACGACAACAAAGATAGACATGTTCAATTACCCCAAGCTTGTATTCAATATTCAAGAGTGAGAGTCATGGAGACCACCTACCCATCGTCCCTGCATAATATCTAGATATGATGTTGAAATAAATGTTGCTTGGACATCACACCATTATTTGATTATGGAATGTGGAGGGTACTTGGAACCCCATTTTTTCTAATGGAACCCTAATTATATTTCTAAATTTTCCCTTCGATATGGTTTAACATTAAGACTTTTCTTTATGTGTGGAAAGTGGATTTGGTTGAAGTACAATATAATCCTCCCTATACTTCTAATTATTGAGCCAATTTTGCTTCCTGGAGGGTTTCCTAGTTCTTTGACCACTCAATAACCATCAATCAGTCCTCAGACATACTTTTCTATTTGATTTCCTCTAAGATCATGGATTATCCCACTCGCACCTGCCACCCCTTTCAACCTCAATCATGTTAATTGGTGGTATACTTGTCAATTTTCCAAGGCTACATATGTTAAGCCCTAGACAAAGCCCCATGTTAAGTATAAAACCCCTTATTAAGCCCTAGATATTGAATTATTACATTTATAGTGTTATATTTCTATGTAGGCTAGAACCCTTCATTTCCCTTTCATTATATCTATATATATATATAGATACCAAGGATACCTAGTCTTAGGATCATCTCTTATCATCTTGTACATTGAAAATATTGTAAAAGGAGGTTTCCGCCTCGAAGTGGACGGTTATACATTGTTTTTTTTATTGTTATCGAGGTGTTGGTTCATAACATTTGGTATCAGAGGATCGATCCTAGGGTTTTGCTGCTTCTAGTGAGTCATCTTGGAATTTTTTCTATAACTTTTTTTCTGGAATACTTCAGACAACAAATTCTAGAGGTTACTCAAGAGACATCAAAATACATCTGGTGAAAATTTCAAGTTCAGGTTCATTATAATTTAAGATAAATAGCCTATGGAAGATAGGTTTTTTTACTCATCTTGAAATCAATTTTAAATAAGTCATATTGGAAGTTTCACTATAAATTAGTTTCTAGGAAGCTTCAAACAATTTGTTTTTGTTGAGAATGAGGAGACATATCGAGTTAATTCTAATCCAAATTTTAGGTTTTGGGTCGTTATAATTTCAGAGATATTTTCTTTGGAAGTTAGGGTTTTTGATTAATCATGAAATTAGTCTCAAATGAGTCATCTTTTTATTTCCGCTATAAAACATTTTCGGTGAAGTTTTAGACTCTGAAATTTTCATAATCCTGAGAATACATAGCGAAATACACGTAACAAGTTTTTTAGGTTTTGAATCATTCCAAGTTGTGAGATATATCTTGTGGAAGTTGGGGTTGTTTACTAATCCTGAAATTGGTCTTAAAAAATACAGTTTTTCTATAACGTTTTATGAGTGAAGGTTCATGCTATCAAATTTTCAAGAGTTTAAGTAGTTATATCAGAGAACTACAGACCCAAATTTCATACTTGGAAGGGTTCAAATTTTTTAGATATATCATGACAAAGGTCAACCATCCAAACATACTCCAAAATTAGGGTTTGAAAGGTATGCACCTTACAATTGGCATAACGTTTCATTGGAAGATTTGTTTTTGGTGATTCAAAATTTGTGATAAAGATAAAATAGAGGGCTATTATTATTTTTGTCCCACATGGCTCCAAAAAATATTTCAACACCAATTAAACCTCCATAAATCACATCTATAACTCTTGAAGAAAATGAGGAGGTACATAACAAGCTATCCAAATTGGAGGACCGACTTAACAATTTGAGTGCTAGGTAAACAACACGTGATGAGTTGGTAAACACATAAAGAAAATTTCAAGATATGGAAAAGAAGATGGAACAAATAGAAAATAATATGGATGAAAATAAGAAGGACATGAAAAAGACGATGGACGAAAATAAGGAAGAAATACAAAAATCCATGAATGAAATACAAAAATCCATCGAAACCATTCTCTTACAAAAAATCCCTAATAGGGATATGGATATCCAGGGAAATCCTGAAAATAAAGAGAAGGTTGTTGAGACTCAATCACACATGGGGAGTATTTTTTCACATATGGAGAGCAAAAATACTAAATCTCAGAATTATGATCATTCATTACTCCAAGATCCACTTCATCAGGGCTTCAAGTCAACACCAAGTAACTACTTCATCCCAAAGATTGATATGAGGAAGTTTTCTGGTAAAGATCCTATAACATGGATATTCCAAATGCAACAATACTTTGATCTACACCTACTTAGTGCCAAGCTTACAAAAGGTACCTATTGCGTCCTTGTATTTAGAAAATGATCATTTTGTTTGGTATCAATGGCTTTGTGAAAGAAAAAAGAATTCTATTATCTCTTGGTCCATTTTTACAGATGACCCAATATCACATTATGGAGATATTAAAAGCAATACATTATTTAGACAATTGATAATCCTTCATCAAAAAGGTCCAATTACAGAGCACATTCAACAATTCCAAAAGCTCAATCTCAGGGTAGAGAACATTCCAGAGGATAATTTGTTAGATCTCTTTATGGGCTACTTTAAAGGATAACATTCAACATGAGGTTTGTCTCTTCGAACCTAAATCCCTAGAGAAATATTTCAGTATGCCAAGGAAAGTGGAAAACAAAATTATGTCTAGTAGAAGGGCAACCACTGATAGTTATAGAGAGCACCATGTTCCCTCTCCTAACCTCACTCAACCAACAAGGTTGACACCTCAACAAATTGATGAAATAAGAGCAAAGGACCATGTTTCAATTGTGAAAACAATTACAGTAAGGGGCATACATGTGGTGAAAATAAATTATTCTACATAGAATGTGAAGAGGAAGAAGATAAAAAATTGGAACCATCACAAGATATAGATCTAGAAGAGACTACTCCAGTGATATCTTGTCATGCATTAGAAAACATCAGTACTCCATAAACACTCAAGATATAAGGATACATCAAAAAGAAAATGGTAACAATGTTGATTGATCTTGGTATTACAGATAACTTCATCAATTACAAATTAGCAAAAGATCTCAATTGCTTTGTATTTCTAGCACCAAAATTTCAAGTAATGATTGCAGATGGAGGTACCATAAATTGTTCTGGGAAGTGACATAGTATTAATTCAATATGGGGGAGTATCTATTGGATAGTCCAATGATTTTCATCCAAATGGGTGGTGTTGATGTCATATTATGGGTCTAATGGTTACAATCATTGGGAATAGTGGCCCTTAATTTTCAAGATCTTTTCATGATATTTTCCTCATAAGGAAAGGAAATTGAGCTTAGAGGCATCCAAGGGAAACCCTATAAGGTGGAAATATTTAATAGCATGGCAAAATTACTCAAAAATAGACACCATGGTGTAATTGCACAAGTTTTCTCACTAGATGTTCAAACATCTATATCCTCTACTCCAGTGGATCCTCAAACAACTACATGGGGAAAAGACTATCTCATGGTAGTCATGGCTCACTTCATCAAAATTGTTGTGACGATACCATGGAAGAAAATACATATAGTGTGTTAGGTTTCATAATTGCACCATAATTGTTCTTTGAGAAGGTATGGGTGAATCAATCATCTCTATCCACGACAATAGAATTTTTAGCTACTTTTAGCAACTGTTGTGTGGATTGATGGACATGGAATTGAAGGGAAGTAATGCCTTCTATCCATAAATAGATGGTTAGATATAGGTAATAATTTGCTCCATAGTTAAACTATACATTTTTAATCACAAACGTCCAAAGACATGGTATTCTATATTTCACATGTATAACACAGTTGTAATCGTGCATTTCATAGTGTGACAAACACTTTCAAATTTTGAAGAGTGTCTTGGATATCTATTGAAGGATCTATTATCCATTTTGGGTCATACTATTGATGCAACACTAGGGAAGGAGGATGTTGCAAATGGAAAGGTGATAATATTTATAGAACACATACACATGATTCATGATCAAATTTGAGATGCTTTAAATAAGAGTCAACAAAAGAATAAGGACAAGCATGATCAATATTGTGTGCATCATCAATTTTGTATGGGAGATAAAGTCTAGATTTACCTTTAAGGGGAAAGATAATAAGATCAACTCGCTCAGGGCCCATTACATCATCATTAAGAAAATGGGAGAGAACATGTCCAAGTTGGATCTACCTATCTACCTGGGAATTCATTTGTTCTTCAATCCAAATTTATTGAAGGTTTACAGGCCATCAATGTCGGCTTATTAAGAGGAATAATTTGTTGTGATTGCTCCTAAAGATTTTTTGTTCTATCAACAACCCATCCCCCTAATTTATTTACTTTCTTCTAACACCCTTCTCAAAGTGAAGGAATCATGGGGCCCCCTACCTTTGTTTATGTCAACTTTGCGACCCATTTTCTGTCAAATATTCATCCTTTACACTTACAAATTTACTTCAAAACTATAAGCCTAAAACTTACTTTATCACCAAACCAAACCAAATTTGAAGTGATGATTTTCATTGTTCGTCAATATAGGGCATGTCGATGGCAACTCCACATTTTTCGCCGATACGAGACATGTTGGTGGAAGATTTACATTGCTCACTAATACACAATGCATTGGGAGAAGATTGACATCCCACACCGATACATCAGTTCTTACATATTTTATTCCTTCATCGATACACTGGCACAAGATCCATTTAGCACACCAATACATCAGTGTGATATTTTCTTTTCACACCAATATGTTGGCACTTCAACATTTTCCTTCTTTGTTGATGCATCGACAAGACACTTCTTTCCACCACCAATACATCGGTGGAAGATTCACTTTCTTCATTGATACATTCACACTCCATCATCTTTTCCCTTCACTGATATGTCATCTAGACATCTAATTTCCTTGTTGATACACCAACGAGAGATTCTCTTTCTTTGTCGATATGTCTACGCTCCAAGATTTTCCTCTGATGTTGATACACTGGCCAAATATTTCCTTCTCTCACTGATACATTGACGAAAGATATGCTTTACTCGTCGATATGTCTATGGTCCAACATCTTTTCTTCTTGCCAATACACTCGTAGAAGATTCACTTCTCTCACCGATATGTTGGTAGTCTGAAATATTCCTTCCACATTGATATGTTGGTGAAAGATTTCATTTCCTCTCTAATACACCGATGAGGAAAAGACATTTGATTAGCAATAAGGTGGGAACCAAGTTCTAAATGTGGACGTGTGAAGTGACATGGCATAACTTAAAGCACTCGTACGATTATTTTTTATTTATTTATGTGCCCAAACTTTCATTTTAAAACCCCAAAACTCAGCCCATTCACCATTCCACACAATTCCTATGCCCAAAAATTGTGTTCACCTAGGATTAATCGAGAGTGCCATAATATCTTCACTGTCGCTCACATAGACCCCTATTTTGGCCACCTCACTCA
This sequence comes from Picea engelmannii, assembly GCA_009831015.1. Classification (NCBI taxonomy): domain Eukaryota; kingdom Viridiplantae; phylum Streptophyta; class Pinopsida; order Pinales; family Pinaceae; genus Picea; species Picea engelmannii. Next base: position 619,718 of record ML788365.1, read on the forward strand.
CGGGTTAGCATGTACACATCAAAACCTTGTTAGTAATTGTGTGATGTAAATCCACTCCCTCGTTACAACCACACACATGTACTTAGAACCATATTTCTTCCCAATTACTTTTTCGACCGTTCAAACTATTCACGGGTGAAAATTTTCCCTCTCTTTCCACGTATGTTTCTCATTCTCCCTCTGCCGACCAACCTAACCCATGTCCTTTTTTTTTAAACCATTAATCGCATGGGAGGATTTTGAACCAACACAAAGGTCATGTTAATTGACTTTTCCCTCGCATGACCATCTCACATCTTCTTCCATAAAGGGATCTCCCGCCACAACGAGATTGTTAATGCTTCCATACAAAGTTGAAAACAACACTCCTCGTAGCCATCGACCTTGGTGTAATTGTTCAACGCACAGGTTTTGAGCCCGATTTTTAGATTCAAAGATAAAAATCAAGGCTTTTCACACTTATACCTTGGAATCCTTTCCCCTTGATTTTAGGATTGTCATGGCCACTATGCCTAGAATTTACAGATAAGGATTTTGTTTCAAGGGTTAACATTCGTTTTATTTCCCAACTTGGTTTTATATTTTCTAACATAAAATAACTTTGTTGTTTATAATATGGGTTGTTCACTGAACCAATCATGTCTACATACAAAAATAAAGCTGACATGGACCCTATTATCAAGGTCTCATCGGGTAAGGAATAAGAAGAGGAAGAAATAGACAACCCAATTCATGTATATGGTGATACCCTGTGTGTCGAAAACAAGGAAGCCTCATTCCACCGGGGAGAGATATATTAGATGTTTACCAATCAAACCTTCCCACGACTACTAGAAGGAGATCTAGACCTAAAAATATATCGAGCCATCAAGCAGTCTAGACTACACAGAATAGACACCCATTCAAAAATGTTCCATTGTGCTGAAGCAATATCTTGGATCATTAGACATACTAATGTAGACAATTGGTAGATAATCAGTGCAAAAGGAAAATATGTTTCTTCCTTCCAACCATCAGTTCTCACATCATGTTATTAATTGCCTACTAAATAATTCTCACTAGATGAGGATTGGTTAAAGGAATTACCCCATAAACCCAAAGACATTATGGAGAATTGGTGGGTGCCAAGAAATAAATTCAAGACGAGAGCCTTAGACGATTATCAAACCAACCTACTCAGGAATCCCTACCAATATGTGGTAGCAATGTTGTGCAGAGTATATGGAGAACCAGACACAAAAAATTCACTGTATCATGGGTGCCTTTGATACACTCTATCATCAATAGTAGATAAGTATTCAATTGGGCCCACATCTTATCCTGCACAGTGACATAGGCAATATTAGTGACACAACACATGGCCCCTAGGAAGCACCCAAGTTCTCACATGGCTTCTTATTTGTTCGACTTAATTTGTGTAATCCATGCTTACCCAAAGATGGGTTGGGCCTGACATCTAGGGGAACTCCCAATCCATGTCTACTGCAAATACCTTTGGGATCACAAATACCACCCAAACTACCAAAATATCTGTGAAAAATCCCTTAATCCTCTGTTTCAAGTATTGTTTTATGCCCCTGCACCCTGTATGACTGGTAAAGCTACAACTATAGTATGAAGAGGGGATTGGTACCCAATCGAGCACGACACCTACATCAGAGTATATGGTTCCACCAAATCCCTTCACTTTCTCCCCAAATTTATTCCTCACAAACTTGTTTTGTAGGAAATGTCAACATACTCTAGTAAATGGAGTAGGTGCAGCCCTGGACAAAGATAAAAATATGATCTAGCCACCAATACCCCTATGGGTTGGTGCTTATTGTTTCAAGGATATCAAGGAGGCTCAAGTAGAAGCTGACACTCTATCCACCTTCCACTTCGAAGAAGAAATATTCTGCAGGCATGACCCCCTGAGGATTTTCAACAAACAATTCCAGACCTGCAAGTACATGTGGAGTTATGAATTTGAATCTTGGGAAGAAAAGGAAATCCACAGAAGGGAAAGGAATTATGACAAGGATATTTTCAGGAAGGGAGGCAGCTCAGAGCACAAATATAGAGTACAAGATGAAAGAGAAGGTAGGGTTGCAAAAGAAGAAAGGAAAAAAAAATCAGAAGCAAAAAACAAGGCAAATGATGAAGCAACATAAAAGGGAAGAGAGGCAGAGGCAAGAACATCCATGACAATAGTAGAGAAAAAAAGAAAGGAGGAAGAACAAAGGGAGAAATAAAAATCCCTCAAAGCACAAGAAGAAAAGTGAAAGAGAGAAGAGGAAGAGATGAAGAGAAAATAAGAAAGTAATAAAGCACAAGAAGGGGCACATGAAATAGACCCAATGGGCATCGAAATACCATGAACATCCTCACGCACGCCTCTAAATAGAGGGAAATTTACATTAGGAGAATTGGGACTAGGGGCGTTCACACCATCCAAGGCCCCAAAAGTGGAAAATATGAACTCCTTCAAATTTGATAAAAATTCGGGAAAGATTGTCCATCAAATCATTAGAATATTTCATGTCTCCAGATTCACTCCACTTTCAGTCATGACATAGAAGGATTTGGTTGAGAATATCATGGAAGACCCTTTGGCCATCGCTCCTACTGGTGTGGATTTTACTTAGGCACCCAAAAAAAACCTTAAGAACATGATGTAGGAGATTGAAGAGTATAAGGAAAGAATAAAGACCTTGCAAGAAGATGTACAATTTTATAAGGATGATAGAACCAAAAGCCAGGAGTTCAAGATAAGTGCCAAAGAAGTAAGGAAATAACTCTATAACTTGGCCAAACAAATGTATATTGAATTGCAGGAGTTTAAGAAGAAAGATGCTCAAATCCTAGCACGGTGAGAGAAAACCAAGACAAAAAATATTGAGTTTGTTGGGATAAGAATGGGCTTGGACAAGATGAAAAAATGGACAGAGGACAACCTAGATACCTCTGAAGTCATCCCAAGAATGACTGGCTGGGAAAGTAAACTGAATTATGTTTCCCTATCTAACTATCAACAAATAGGATAAAAACTTGAAATGGATTTGAAGAATTCCCTTCGTATATGTGCAAGGTTCCACAAGGCAGCCACAATACTGTGAATCAAATGCCATTTTCCCTGGATTGGTGAGCAGGGATAACCCTTGCTAGAAGAACAAATATAGGAAAAACAAGAAGAGGCCATGCATTCAAGAGAACTAGCTACAAGGATATCTTAGAGGATAACCAGTGCCATAATGAACAAACACCTAATCAAACCCGCAAAGGCTCAAAGTCTAATTCACTCTTTCCTAGCAACCCTAAAAAGGGACATGCAAACCCTATTGCAAAATTCGACGGCCGATGAAGTTTCTTTGGAATACTTGTTGTTCCATGGGATAATATCAATTTCAAATTATCATGAAGTATGAGAAACATACATCAAAGATAAAGAAAAGGGGAAATCATGAAATTAAATTCGAGTTGTAGGTTTTAATCTTATTTTTGTAAAGTAAAAAGAAAACAAAAGAGGGGAGATCAAGAGTTTGTAACTGTTACTTGGGAATTCAAGAAGTCCCAAGAAATAGTTACGAAACTCAACTATATAATCCAAATAGTGCCCACTTTTTTTTTTTTTGTAACTAGGGGAATCGCTAGCGGCGACAGTATCGTACTCGTGTGACACGGGGTTGAATCCTGTCGGTTGCCTTATAACCCCTAGGGAGAATCACACAGCCTGTAAGCACGTCTCCGGATAAATCAGGGTGAGAATCGAACTTGAGACCTCATTTTTACATTTCCTTCCATTTACACGACACATGCCAATTGATATACACCCCTGCGGGCCCAAAGAGTGCCCACTTAAAAGGGGCTCTTTGATTCTATAATTTTTTGGAGAAATATTTTTCTGAGATTTTAATAGCAAGAATCCCTCGGGGCCATTTGATGGAGAGGAAAATTTTTGCTAATCACTGTTTACTGTGAAAATTTTCCAGTGAAATTCTAGTTATTGCAGATGTTGTAAGGTTATGCTATTCATTTATAGACTTATCTTATGTGAATGTTGTGTCTCTTACTATATGTTTTCTTCTTTATTATTAATTGTTTTGAGATAAATGGAGAGATAAACGTCAATGTGTTATTACTGGAGAATTTTGTGGGCATATATTCATTCATGTATATATGTTATTAGTCTTTGACTCTCTTATGCAGGGATTTGTGACATCCATGTATGTTCATTTAATAGATTTGTTTCTCCTAGCTAGGATATCATAGTTTAGATTTAATTCTTTGCATTTAATATAGCCTATACCTACACAATTTGCATCTACGCATTTCATTAACCATTCACATCTCTTTCATACCAGTAATGGCATCCAGATAATAATTTGGATGGGACTCCTATCACAAACGATGTGAAGTATAATTGGGACTTCATATCGGGGAGTACCCCTGACTATTAAAGGGTATTCTTCCCTCTTCAACATATTTTTCGATGCTAGAAGGAAGTTTGAAGTTGTATGGCTAGCATAAATATTTGATCTTCGTATGGCCAAACTTCTGGTAATACCCATCGTGAAATATAGTCTCATCTCTTTCCCACTACATGGGATAATCTTGAGTTGGAGGTTACTTACTAAGATGCTCCCCCTGTTCTTGATATCCCAGTTGTCGGAAGCCCTAGACCTCCACCCGAAACCTTCTATGTTGTTCCACACATTGAGGTCAATGAAGTCCAACGTATAACCCATTCTCTTGAAAAAGATTTTGGTTGTTTACCTATAGCACCTTCACTACCCAGAAGACAAACTACTCACAAAACTATAACTCAGTCCAAAATTATTGTTGACTCAATTGAAGACTTATTTGAGTTCTCCTTGCAGGAAATACCACAACCCTTAGATTAAAAACCTCCTAGTCATCCAGGTTCTACTACTTTTGCCTCTGGCTATGAATCTAAATTTGAACCCGACAAGGACACCGAAAGGAATCCCAATATGGCCAGTAACCAAAACTATGTTCCTGCATGAATGTCATAAGGAGATTTCAACTTGCTAGAACTTCTTCATGATTTCCTAAACACCCTACAAGGCTTTTACCCAGATTTTATCTTGACAAATCATGTACCTCAGAAGACCATATAAATAATTTCTACATAGCAGTCAGACTTATGAATGTGGAACATGAATACATAGTTTACAACCTTTTTCCCTACACCTTTGAAAACAATGCATCCACTTGGTAGTATAATTTTCTTGTCCGATTTATAAGGTGGGATGCTTTTGAAAGGGATTTCCTTAACAAATTTGGAGAGGAGAAAAACCTTTCAACCCTTCTTAGAGAATTAATTGCCATCAAAATGGAAAAGAAGGAAAATAGAAAATATTTTAACCAATAGTTCATGACTATCCTCAATAAATTTCTCGTTGATGTTGAACATATTGAAGCACTGACTCTAGAGTACTATACCTCCTCCTTACCTCCCTCTATAGCCATGTTTGTTAAAATAGATGGAAAAAGAATCTAGCAGAAAATTTTAAGGAATCAAAGAACATAGAAAGGGAAATGTTGTCTCTAGGTAGTAATCTAGGAATAGAAGATAACAAAGCATCCAATAAGAAACCCTTATTTCTGGCCAAACCACCAATGAAATAACTAACTGAACTAGACAATCTGCTTAAGCTAGTCAAGAAATTATCCAATGAGGTGGTAGACCTAAAGAAAAATGTCGGTGAGGTGTCATCTCATCACAAAACCTTTCGACCTTTTCACAAGAAAATGAATAACCAACCCAAACTACCTGCAACCTTGAATCTTAACCTTAACCTATATGAGTTTGGCATGGACAATTTATGTTCTTATCATCAAATGAACCACTCTGAGAAAACTTTTCCTTAGTGGATAAACTCTGTGACTCTGGTAATTAATGAACTATTGGAACAAAAATCCATTGTTGATGACCAACCCCAGGAAACAACAACCTAGGATGCACTTGAAGAAGGGGATAATACTGATGAATCTGCCCTATTTCTATGGGACTGGTCTTTAGACTCTAATGATGTGGAAGTTGAGGAAATATCACTACGGGACACACAAGCCATCAAAACTATCACAAAAGATTACAATCTAAGAAGTAAGGGGAATGTATCAGACATCACTATTCATGCTAAATTTGTTTTTGCTCCTAGGAAAACCACTTCTCCTGTTACAGGTAAATAATAGAGTAATTCTTCTCATACTAAAGCTACCCAAAGCACTTCCCAACCGACCAAAACCACCAAAAATATTGTCATACATTCAATGGATTACAATTTCATAGAGGATATGAAAAAGACCAAGGCAAATATTTCATTATATGACATTTGCATGCTTCCACAATAGAGAGATCTAATTGTCAACAATTTCAAGTCCCTTCCCTCTCAATAGAAGACATCAACAATTTCATACACCAGTTCCAAAGTTGTGGAACCTAAAAATGAGGGTAATATTCTAGAAAATCCATTATTAATGCATCAATAAGAGGGACAAATTCTAAATCTCAGACTCCACCTTTCCTCTTAACATTTGAAAATTTCAATTTCATTGTGCATAATTGTTTGGTGGACTTAGGCACTTTTTCCAATGTCATGCCATACTCTGTTTTCCAAAAGATAAATGATGTATTGACCAAATTCACTACTAGGATAATTCAGTTGAACATGTATGATGCCAAAGTTATGGGAGAAATGAAGGACATCATGATTAGATTAGCTTCAAATCCTAGAGTTCACAAAGTAATTGACATTGTAGTTGTGGACATTCTCGAGGCTTATGGTTTGTTATTGAGCATGGACAAGTATTAGAAATTGCATGGTTATTTCTATGTCGATTGGTCTCACCTGTGGGTTCCATAAAAGGAAAGGAAAAATCAAATAAATATACAATGAAGCCCACATGAAGCATACTATTACATAATTAGAAGGTAAGAATGAACCTATCTGTTTTGCTCACTCAATATTGGGTAACTATTTTTTAGAGACTGATTGTGGTTGTTATACAACTCAACCATCATCTTTACAACCAGACAAATAGTTCAAACTCCTTCATTGTACTCAGACTGATGAAGATGATTGTATTATAGTAGAAACAATTAGCACTAGTTCAACTAACTTAGCTCTAGAAACTAACATTTGGACTTCTTTTTTTGACAATTCTAGGTCACAAGAGGGAGCTGGGGCATGATGTATCATAATTGATCCATGGAAATGAAAAACCTTTATTTCCTCCCGATTAGAGTTTGAATTCACCAACAACATGACCAAACACAAAACCTTGATTCAAGGTTTGAATAAATCCATAGATCTCAATGTAGAATGTTTGAAAGTTTTTGGTGATTCTTAAATTATTGTCAAATCGGTAAAGAATTCCATACATTGCCTATCCCCCCATCTTAAAGGTTTCCAACAAGAGGTATGGAGCTTAATTAATTATTTTGATTCATTTAATATTACTTCCATTTCTTGTTCTCAAAATGATGTTTTTGATACATTAGCGAATGAAACATCTAGGTTCACCCTGTTAAATAATGGATTTACTATTGAAACGCTTTTCAGGACATCTGTACTGAAAAACATCACAAACTGGAGGGTGTTCAATGATCATTCCCGAATACTATATTTTCTCACCAATGCTGGCATTTTCAAAGATGTTATTAATGATGAGGAACATTACAAAGAATTGAAAAAATGTTGTAACATAACAAATGGCATCAGAGGTAACTATGTCCCAAGGAATGTACTGACTTTGGAAAAGTTCTTTGATTTATAATCCAGATTAAAAAAAAATGACCAATTCCAAGACAAACAATTCCACTTTAGTACATTCATTGATAAATATGGGAACCCCTAAGCATCCCAAGTTTATCAATGTGGGAACCCTTAAGCATCCCAAGTTTATCAATCTAGAAACTTGTTGTTCGGAAAATGAAATATGCACCTTTATTCAGATTTTCAAGAGGTATAACGATGTTTTCACATGGACATATGAAGATATAAAGACATATGATACCTAAATCATACAACATGTTATACCTATCAAAGACGACATCAAACCTTTCCGGAAAAAAATTGATAAAAGTGCATCCTACATTGGAACCTCTCATTCAAAAAGAGATTAAGAAACTGTTAGATGCTTGAATCATTTTCAAGGCTTGTCATTCAATGTGGGTGTCCAATTTGGTACCTTTCCGGAAGAAGTTTGGGGAGATCAATCGAAGTGTAGATTTCCAAAACTTGAATTAGGCATATGATAATGACAACTACTTTGTTCCTCCATTGGAAGAAATATTGTAGCTCGTCTCAGGCAATGAGATCTTCTCTTTATTAGATGGGTTCTCAGGTTACAACCAAGTTCTCATAGCAGAACTAGACTATTTAAACACCACTTACCACACAAAATGGGGAACTTTTGCTTACCATACAATTCCTTTTGGTTTAATCAACATGGGAGAGACATTCCATCCTTCCATGGATATCACTTTCAAAGGTTTGATTGGTCAAAGCATAGTGGTCTATCTTGATGATATGCTAATTTATTCTAAGAAAAGAATAGATCACTAACATCACCTGAAATAGATTTTTGAAAGATGCATAAAATACGATGTATCTCTAAATCCCAAGAAAAACATCTTTGTTGTTTCAAAAGGAAAACTATTGGGTCATGTCATCTCAAAAGATGGGGTTTATGTAGATCTCGAACAAATGAAAGAAGTCATGTATATCCCCTTTCCTAACAACAAAAATCCATGCAATTTTTCTTTGCAAAAATAAATTTTGTAAGAATATTTGTATTAGACTTTGCAGGGATAGTCAAGCCTCTTCAATAGATGATAAAAAAGGATATGCAGTTAAAATAGACAATTGGTTGAAAATGAATCATTTAACGAAGTCAAGGCTACCATAGCAACAACCCCTGCACTACAAAGCCCAGATTTTTCCAAGGACTTTTTGTTGTACACTTTTGCTTCAGATTATTCCCTTTCAACTGTGCTTACTCAAAAGGACGAGCAAGAGAATCAATGCCCCATTTATTTTATGAGCATCGGTCTACAAGGGGCATAATTGAACTACCCTGTAGTGGAAAAAAAATCTTTTGTTGTCCATAAATCTACCAACCAATTCAAGCCCTACATATTGAAGAACCACACCAAAGTGATTATACCTCACCCGGTCATAAGATCAGTTTTCGTTCAAAAAGAGTTGGGATAATGCATAGGAAACTGGATGACAGTTGTGTAGGATTAAGATCTCAAATTTAAAACTTCCAACATTGTAAAAGGTCAAGGATTGTGTTATCTAGCCATTGAATCCTTAGACTCCAGAGATCAGTAGGAAGAAGGTTGGGAAGAAGAACTATCTCTATGCATGCAACAAGCTCCTTATGTGCCAACACTTTATGACTCTTGGTATAGTGATATCAAGCAAAACTTGCAGCATGGCACTGCTCCCAATCATCTAAATCCCAAATAAAAGAGAGCCTTGAGGCTCAAATTGACATATTATGATTAATTTTTCAATGTCATTCTCTTCAAAATAAAATACGATAATGTTCTCCTTCGGTGCCTGGAGAAAAAAGATGCAGATAGAGTTCTCAAAGAACTACATGACAGGCCAATAGGAGGACATTTTGCTAGAGAGACTACAACTCACAAAATTTTAAGGGCAGACTATTATTGGCATATAGTCTTCAAAGAGTCACATGCTTATGCTAAAAACTACAAAAATTTCCATAAATTTGTTGGACGAGAAAAGAGAGTCGTGGTCCCTTTGCAATATGTAACTATTGAATAACCATTTCAACGATGGGGGTTAGATATCATTGAGGAGATGAATCCTCATTCCTCAAAGAAACACAAGTACATCCTAACCACTACTGATTTTTTACATGATGGACATAAGTCATGTGATCCAGGCAGAAATTGGTGGCCACCCACCTATTCCACTGACTCAAAACAAGGGTTTCCACCTTGGTCGTTTTTCTATAGTTTTTCAGGTCCTAAACTTCTAGGGTCTTTTTGAGGCCCTAAACAATGTTTTTTGGGCTTGGTATAGTCACATTGTAGGCTTTGTCCAGAGTGTGACTACAACACATGTATTCCTCAGATAGAATTTTCCAACGAGCTATCATGCACCCGAAACAGATATTGTATGAAAACTTTATGCCCTTGGGAAGTTGACATATCAACTACCCCCATAGGGGCCTACAAACCTTTTGGCATTTCATCTTTCGGGGTTAGGGTTTTGGATTTTATTTATGTTAAAAAAGGCCTTTGGAGCCTCATTGTAAACAACATCTTCTTGCGAAAGAGTGTAGCCATCACATCTCTTCTCAGAGATAAGTTGCCACCATTTTAATGAGTTCATTCACTCTATATTTTTTCGGCGCTTTTACATTTATGTCATTAATAAAAATTGTGCATTATTGTATCTTTTTGTTTGTCACAATATATCTGTGTATTTTCTTATTATATTTCCACCTTCATTTCGTTCTCAAAATAATCTGGATTAGTGGTATCAGAGCAGGCTACTCCTTGTCGTTTCTTAGTGCATGTCCCCGACGAGGTCAAGGTATAGAGGGTTGGGTCTTGAGCTAGTTTTTCTTGAGGACAACCGCTCTCACCAGCATGTGCGACCTCCCATGGCGGAATAAAAGAGAGACACGTGAGTAGAAGATTCTATTAATCAGTTTCTCTAGGAATCCCTCATGCGACATAGGGACAAAATGATGGAAAATTTTGCCCAAATCCTTCAATGAACAACAACATGCACGTCTTCATCAAGAAACCACTTTGGAAGATCCACGCCTTTCAAGGTACAGGTTAATTTTGATATTTTGGTGTTTGAAGGTTAGATAGATGCAAATGTTTTGGAAAAGTGGTTAAATTTGCTAGAAGGTTATTTCTTTGTCCACAATTTTTCCAACAGGAAAAGATCACCTTTACGCTCCTTAAGGCTCTCCCCCATGTCAAACATTGGTGGGAAAATTATTGTGAGAAAAATTGCATAGAGGAGTATGGAATGTTCGAGGCCGAACCCACTTGGGCTTTTTTTATGGATGCAGTCAAGGAAAAATATTACCTTGTTGGAAACTAGGACAACTAGTACATAAGATGGACCACGCCACATCAAGAGCGGGGCCAAACTATGCCTGAGTTCACAAATACCTTCCATACCTTGTGCACCAAGTTGGGTATCAAAGACTCCAAGCGACATCTAGTTTTGAAATACTCTACATAGGTACATCCAAACCTAGATGGAGTTTCTAGACATCTCATCACTGGGAGTCGCTTATCAATATGTTGTCAAAATTGAGTAGAAATTTAAGCAATATAACAAGCGGGAGTTTGGGTATGCAAATCCGCAAAACAAAAGTATGGTAAAAATGACCCTAATTGACAAAACAACCAACCTCAAGACAACCAGTCCAAGCCACAGGAAAAGAAGGGTAACATGAAGACGAAAAAGGACATTGGGAAGTGGTGCGACTTCCACAAAATCCCTTAGCACAACACCAATGGATGTCGCTCAAAACAGTCATATGTGGCCGATCTCAAAGAAATAGAGTCAAGCCTAGAATCAAACTCTGGTTCAAACAATAATAAAAGGAGACAAATAATTGATGCATAACCCATTGTTATTGTTGTGACTGTAACAATCCAACCAAAAGAACCGGAGGATCATGAGGAGGCAGAGTGTCTCTGCCATTCACAAATGTCGGTGAAGGGGAACCCATTGCTTTTTATTGTTGACAAAAGAACCTCATCTCAGTAGAGGTCTTCAATTAGTTGGATTTTTCAACAACACCACACCCGCAACCATACAACATTAGGTGGCTTTGCCAAGGACAATATCTTCGTGTCAACCAGTAGTGTCGCATGTCTTACGACATCAATCCCTTTAAGGATGAGTATTATGTGATGTTTCCCCATTGGATGTTTATAATTTTCTATTAGGCCAACCATATATGTTTAAGCCTCATGTTATTTATGAGTCTCGACCCCGTAGCGTCATTATTACTCTGGGGGGTCAGCTCTACAGGGTACCAGAGGTAGTTCTAAATACTATCCTGGCCAAATAGTGTCATAAACTAATCTTTCATACCAAAAAGTTTAGTCTCTTCATGACCTAGTCAGAAAGTGAACAGAAGGACACTGCAACCACTACAACCTCGGCCCAAGACCTTTCTATCTAGTAGAAGTATATTATAGAAGAGCACACAAATATTGTTGCGTCACCTATGGGGGTGCCTCCACACTATCCATTCCAACAAAGTTACAATAGAGCCCTTCATACTCCTCATATCATATATTCACCTACATAGTCCTCCCACAATCAGTCATATCATGCAGTTAGATAATTTGAATGGATCCAACCCCTCCAACAATAGGGTCATAACAACCTTCAACAAGCTAAACATGACAACTTCTTCAACAAGGTAAGCAGTTCACCAAGGTTCAGATTCAACAAAAGATTCCCCATCTTCCACGGGAACTTGATGCAATGGAGACCATTGCTTTCTAAGGGGGGAAGAATGATACAGGCAAAAATCGGTGGCCACCCACCTATTTCACTTGCTCAAAACAAGGGTTTCCACCTTGGTAGTTTTTTATAGTTTTTTGGGTCCTAAACTTCCATGGTCGTTTTGAGGCCCTAAACATCGTTTTTTGCGCTTGGCACAGTGACATTATAAACTCTATATAAAGTGTGTTTGAAACATGTGTGTTCCTTGGATAAACCTTTCCAATGAGCTATCTTGCAGCCCAAACTAAGATCGTATGCAAAAGTTATGCTCTTGGGAAGTTGACATATCGACTACCCCCATCGAGGCCCACAAACCTTTTGGTGTTTCATCTTCCGCGGTTAGGGTTTTGGATTTTATTTATGTTAAAAAGGCCTCTAGAGCCTCATTGTAAACATAATATTCTTGCGAATGAGCATAGCCATCACATCTCTTCTCAAAGATAAGCTACCACCATTCTAGCGAGTTCATTCACCCTGGATTTTTACAGTTTATGTACATTTATGTCATTAATAAAATTTGTGCATTATTGTATCTCTATGTTTCTCGCAATATATCTGTGTATTTACTTATTATATTTCTACCTTCATTTCATTCTCAAAATAATCTGGATCATAGTGCCACTGACAAAGGTAAACAAAGAAGCAGTGATCGACTTCCTAGAGCAACACCTCATCACTACGTTCAGAGTACCCACTACTGTTGTTTTTTTATAATGCCACATACTTTTATTCCATAGAATTAACCAAGTTGGATTTAGACAAAGGAATCGTCTTGAGATATGCAACTAACTACTAGCCTTGGGGAAATGGTGTGGCTGAATCTACCAATAAAATCTTTATCTGTATCCTAAAGTGAAATGTAGCTAATCAATAGAGAAATTGGCACAATGCTCTACCAAATGATTTGTGGGAATATATGGTGCCACCCAAAGCTTCCACAGGAACATCCCCTTATTTCCTTGTTTACGGGAAAGAAGCCATCCTTCACCCAAATGTGTTCTTTCCTTCCCTTCAATTATCCCAAGAAACATGTGGGAAAAATTGCCCAACCATTTGAAGGAGAGTAGATACCTTGGTTAAACTAGAAGAAGAAAGGGGAAAGCAAAGACAAAATTTGTTGCACATCAACAGATCATAAAGCGATGGTTTGATAAGAAATCTATTGGGCATAAGGATTTTCAAATAGGTGATCTAGTTCTAAAATGGGATAAGCCACACAAAGACAAAGGGAAGCATTCCAAGTTCCAACAATTGTGGCTTGGCCCTTATTTGGTAAAAGAAAATATTGGCTTAGGCACATGTAAATTGCAAAACCTCGAAGGAGAAGTAGACCTATTTCCCGTCAATGGCCAAGTCTTGAAAAATTGCTTCAATTAGATGTCACAAGATAACTGACTTGTATATAAATAATTGTTTTTTCTCTTATTTCCTACTTTCCTAGGTTGCTTATCTTTCCTTTATATTATGCTTTGTCTTCTTCTTTGTCTTTTGTTTATTTGATTCATATTTTCTTTTGAGCACCATTTTTAAGATTTTCTCCTCCCACATTCTCTTCATAAATAGATCATTGTTGCTAACATTCAATTCTTATAATGACATGCCATACAATGGCTCATGGTTGTGGAACTATGCTTCTAATGTTTAGAAAAGACATTGGTTCTTCATATGTTTCTATGATTACTTCAATCTAGCATTCAAGGCTCAAACTTTGTAGAGGAACATTGTTGAAGCAACATACGAGCATTAACATCTTGAAACTTGGTCAGGGACAAGTAACTAGTCACATTCAAAGGGACCTATGCACTCACACTTAACCAAAGGAATGATGTTTAGATTAGGAAGCATATGGAGTGTCTCAAGGCATATTGCATAAGGAAATAACTTATCTATAAACAAGCATATCTAAGAAAATATCACGAATAGGTGTCATCCCACGGGCCTTTAAAGGAATACTGGAATCCCCCATCCACCTCCCTCTGACAATAAAAGAAAGAGGAAAGCATGTTCAAAGGTAAAGGCTTTGGAAAGGCATTTAAAATCATACAATACATGTAGGTATCTTCGTCGGGGCTATGGACACTCGTTGGCAGTGGAGCAAGGCCTATGGTGCCAAGGTGAATCCCTCGGGGCTATGGATGCTCACTGATAGTGGAGAAACACCAGAGATATGTAATAATTGACCAAAACTTTCAACATTCCCGATGTACAATTTCCCTCTAATACTACACTTGCGTCCTTGGATAGCTAAGACCAAAGAAGTGAAGTTATATTTAAATGATTTATGAATGCAACCAAGAGTTCGTTCAGACTAGGTATAAATTCTTACTCGTCTCCTCTCAAAATTCAAATTTTAGTGGGACCCACTAAGACTTTATTTTGGCACTACTTGAAGTATAACTTTTGGTTTATGGAACTAGTTTTATCTTAATAATATTTTATGCAAAGATTCATGACTTTGCCCAATGTGTCTCCAATTGTTGTGCTAGCAATAACCCCTCCCCATAATTTATTTACTTTACTTCTAACACCCTTCTCAAAGTGAAGGAATCATGGGCCCCCCTACCTTTGTTTCTCTCAACTTCCAGGACCCTTTTCTGTCAAATATCCATCCTTTACACTTGTGAATTTCCTTCAAAACTATCATCCCCAGACTTGCTTTATCACCAAACCAAACCAAATTTGAAGTGAATATTTCCATTGTTC
>ML788365.1:646216-669018 GCA_009831015.1 Picea engelmannii
AGATATATCATGACAAAGGTCAACCATCCAAACATACTCCAAAATTAGGGTTTGAAAGGTATGCACCTTACAATTGGCATAACGTTTCATTGGAAGATTTGTTTTTGGTGATTCAAAATTTGTGATAAAGATAAAATAGAGGGCTATTATTATTTTTGTCCCACATGGCTCCAAAAAATATTTCAACACCAATTAAACCTCCATAAATCACATCTATAACTCTTGAAGAAAATGAGGAGGTACATAACAAGCTATCCAAATTGGAGGACCGACTTAACAATTTGAGTGCTAGGTAAACAACACGTGATGAGTTGGTAAACACATAAAGAAAATTTCAAGATATGGAAAAGAAGATGGAACAAATAGAAAATAATATGGATGAAAATAAGAAGGACATGAAAAAGACGATGGACGAAAATAAGGAAGAAATACAAAAATCCATGAATGAAATACAAAAATCCATCGAAACCATTCTCTTACAAAAAATCCCTAATAGGGATATGGATATCCAGGGAAATCCTGAAAATAAAGAGAAGGTTGTTGAGACTCAATCACACATGGGGAGTATTTTTTCACATATGGAGAGCAAAAATACTAAATCTCAGAATTATGATCATTCATTACTCCAAGATCCACTTCATCAGGGCTTCAAGTCAACACCAAGTAACTACTTCATCCCAAAGATTGATATGAGGAAGTTTTCTGGTAAAGATCCTATAACATGGATATTCCAAATGCAACAATACTTTGATCTACACCTACTTAGTGCCAAGCTTACAAAAGGTACCTATTGCGTCCTTGTATTTAGAAAATGATCATTTTGTTTGGTATCAATGGCTTTGTGAAAGAAAAAAGAATTCTATTATCTCTTGGTCCATTTTTACAGATGACCCAATATCACATTATGGAGATATTAAAAGCAATACATTATTTAGACAATTGATAATCCTTCATCAAAAAGGTCCAATTACAGAGCACATTCAACAATTCCAAAAGCTCAATCTCAGGGTAGAGAACATTCCAGAGGATAATTTGTTAGATCTCTTTATGGGCTACTTTAAAGGATAACATTCAACATGAGGTTTGTCTCTTCGAACCTAAATCCCTAGAGAAATATTTCAGTATGCCAAGGAAAGTGGAAAACAAAATTATGTCTAGTAGAAGGGCAACCACTGATAGTTATAGAGAGCACCATGTTCCCTCTCCTAACCTCACTCAACCAACAAGGTTGACACCTCAACAAATTGATGAAATAAGAGCAAAGGACCATGTTTCAATTGTGAAAACAATTACAGTAAGGGGCATACATGTGGTGAAAATAAATTATTCTACATAGAATGTGAAGAGGAAGAAGATAAAAAATTGGAACCATCACAAGATATAGATCTAGAAGAGACTACTCCAGTGATATCTTGTCATGCATTAGAAAACATCAGTACTCCATAAACACTCAAGATATAAGGATACATCAAAAAGAAAATGGTAACAATGTTGATTGATCTTGGTATTACAGATAACTTCATCAATTACAAATTAGCAAAAGATCTCAATTGCTTTGTATTTCTAGCACCAAAATTTCAAGTAATGATTGCAGATGGAGGTACCATAAATTGTTCTGGGAAGTGACATAGTATTAATTCAATATGGGGGAGTATCTATTGGATAGTCCAATGATTTTCATCCAAATGGGTGGTGTTGATGTCATATTATGGGTCTAATGGTTACAATCATTGGGAATAGTGGCCCTTAATTTTCAAGATCTTTTCATGATATTTTCCTCATAAGGAAAGGAAATTGAGCTTAGAGGCATCCAAGGGAAACCCTATAAGGTGGAAATATTTAATAGCATGGCAAAATTACTCAAAAATAGACACCATGGTGTAATTGCACAAGTTTTCTCACTAGATGTTCAAACATCTATATCCTCTACTCCAGTGGATCCTCAAACAACTACATGGGGAAAAGACTATCTCATGGTAGTCATGGCTCACTTCATCAAAATTGTTGTGACGATACCATGGAAGAAAATACATATAGTGTGTTAGGTTTCATAATTGCACCATAATTGTTCTTTGAGAAGGTATGGGTGAATCAATCATCTCTATCCACGACAATAGAATTTTTAGCTACTTTTAGCAACTGTTGTGTGGATTGATGGACATGGAATTGAAGGGAAGTAATGCCTTCTATCCATAAATAGATGGTTAGATATAGGTAATAATTTGCTCCATAGTTAAACTATACATTTTTAATCACAAACGTCCAAAGACATGGTATTCTATATTTCACATGTATAACACAGTTGTAATCGTGCATTTCATAGTGTGACAAACACTTTCAAATTTTGAAGAGTGTCTTGGATATCTATTGAAGGATCTATTATCCATTTTGGGTCATACTATTGATGCAACACTAGGGAAGGAGGATGTTGCAAATGGAAAGGTGATAATATTTATAGAACACATACACATGATTCATGATCAAATTTGAGATGCTTTAAATAAGAGTCAACAAAAGAATAAGGACAAGCATGATCAATATTGTGTGCATCATCAATTTTGTATGGGAGATAAAGTCTAGATTTACCTTTAAGGGGAAAGATAATAAGATCAACTCGCTCAGGGCCCATTACATCATCATTAAGAAAATGGGAGAGAACATGTCCAAGTTGGATCTACCTATCTACCTGGGAATTCATTTGTTCTTCAATCCAAATTTATTGAAGGTTTACAGGCCATCAATGTCGGCTTATTAAGAGGAATAATTTGTTGTGATTGCTCCTAAAGATTTTTTGTTCTATCAACAACCCATCCCCCTAATTTATTTACTTTCTTCTAACACCCTTCTCAAAGTGAAGGAATCATGGGGCCCCCTACCTTTGTTTATGTCAACTTTGCGACCCATTTTCTGTCAAATATTCATCCTTTACACTTACAAATTTACTTCAAAACTATAAGCCTAAAACTTACTTTATCACCAAACCAAACCAAATTTGAAGTGATGATTTTCATTGTTCGTCAATATAGGGCATGTCGATGGCAACTCCACATTTTTCGCCGATACGAGACATGTTGGTGGAAGATTTACATTGCTCACTAATACACAATGCATTGGGAGAAGATTGACATCCCACACCGATACATCAGTTCTTACATATTTTATTCCTTCATCGATACACTGGCACAAGATCCATTTAGCACACCAATACATCAGTGTGATATTTTCTTTTCACACCAATATGTTGGCACTTCAACATTTTCCTTCTTTGTTGATGCATCGACAAGACACTTCTTTCCACCACCAATACATCGGTGGAAGATTCACTTTCTTCATTGATACATTCACACTCCATCATCTTTTCCCTTCACTGATATGTCATCTAGACATCTAATTTCCTTGTTGATACACCAACGAGAGATTCTCTTTCTTTGTCGATATGTCTACGCTCCAAGATTTTCCTCTGATGTTGATACACTGGCCAAATATTTCCTTCTCTCACTGATACATTGACGAAAGATATGCTTTACTCGTCGATATGTCTATGGTCCAACATCTTTTCTTCTTGCCAATACACTCGTAGAAGATTCACTTCTCTCACCGATATGTTGGTAGTCTGAAATATTCCTTCCACATTGATATGTTGGTGAAAGATTTCATTTCCTCTCTAATACACCGATGAGGAAAAGACATTTGATTAGCAATAAGGTGGGAACCAAGTTCTAAATGTGGACGTGTGAAGTGACATGGCATAACTTAAAGCACTCGTACGATTATTTTTTATTTATTTATGTGCCCAAACTTTCATTTTAAAACCCCAAAACTCAGCCCATTCACCATTCCACACAATTCCTATGCCCAAAAATTGTGTTCACCTAGGATTAATCGAGAGTGCCATAATATCTTCACTGTCGCTCACATAGACCCCTATTTTGGCCACCTCACTCACGGGTTAGCATGTACACATCAAAACCTTGTTAGTAATTGTGTGATGTAAATCCACTCCCTCGTTACAACCACACACATGTACTTAGAACCATATTTCTTCCCAATTACTTTTTCGACCGTTCAAACTATTCACGGGTGAAAATTTTCCCTCTCTTTCCACGTATGTTTCTCATTCTCCCTCTGCCGACCAACCTAACCCATGTCCTTTTTTTTTAAACCATTAATCGCATGGGAGGATTTTGAACCAACACAAAGGTCATGTTAATTGACTTTTCCCTCGCATGACCATCTCACATCTTCTTCCATAAAGGGATCTCCCGCCACAACGAGATTGTTAATGCTTCCATACAAAGTTGAAAACAACACTCCTCGTAGCCATCGACCTTGGTGTAATTGTTCAACGCACAGGTTTTGAGCCCGATTTTTAGATTCAAAGATAAAAATCAAGGCTTTTCACACTTATACCTTGGAATCCTTTCCCCTTGATTTTAGGATTGTCATGGCCACTATGCCTAGAATTTACAGATAAGGATTTTGTTTCAAGGGTTAACATTCGTTTTATTTCCCAACTTGGTTTTATATTTTCTAACATAAAATAACTTTGTTGTTTATAATATGGGTTGTTCACTGAACCAATCATGTCTACATACAAAAATAAAGCTGACATGGACCCTATTATCAAGGTCTCATCGGGTAAGGAATAAGAAGAGGAAGAAATAGACAACCCAATTCATGTATATGGTGATACCCTGTGTGTCGAAAACAAGGAAGCCTCATTCCACCGGGGAGAGATATATTAGATGTTTACCAATCAAACCTTCCCACGACTACTAGAAGGAGATCTAGACCTAAAAATATATCGAGCCATCAAGCAGTCTAGACTACACAGAATAGACACCCATTCAAAAATGTTCCATTGTGCTGAAGCAATATCTTGGATCATTAGACATACTAATGTAGACAATTGGTAGATAATCAGTGCAAAAGGAAAATATGTTTCTTCCTTCCAACCATCAGTTCTCACATCATGTTATTAATTGCCTACTAAATAATTCTCACTAGATGAGGATTGGTTAAAGGAATTACCCCATAAACCCAAAGACATTATGGAGAATTGGTGGGTGCCAAGAAATAAATTCAAGACGAGAGCCTTAGACGATTATCAAACCAACCTACTCAGGAATCCCTACCAATATGTGGTAGCAATGTTGTGCAGAGTATATGGAGAACCAGACACAAAAAATTCACTGTATCATGGGTGCCTTTGATACACTCTATCATCAATAGTAGATAAGTATTCAATTGGGCCCACATCTTATCCTGCACAGTGACATAGGCAATATTAGTGACACAACACATGGCCCCTAGGAAGCACCCAAGTTCTCACATGGCTTCTTATTTGTTCGACTTAATTTGTGTAATCCATGCTTACCCAAAGATGGGTTGGGCCTGACATCTAGGGGAACTCCCAATCCATGTCTACTGCAAATACCTTTGGGATCACAAATACCACCCAAACTACCAAAATATCTGTGAAAAATCCCTTAATCCTCTGTTTCAAGTATTGTTTTATGCCCCTGCACCCTGTATGACTGGTAAAGCTACAACTATAGTATGAAGAGGGGATTGGTACCCAATCGAGCACGACACCTACATCAGAGTATATGGTTCCACCAAATCCCTTCACTTTCTCCCCAAATTTATTCCTCACAAACTTGTTTTGTAGGAAATGTCAACATACTCTAGTAAATGGAGTAGGTGCAGCCCTGGACAAAGATAAAAATATGATCTAGCCACCAATACCCCTATGGGTTGGTGCTTATTGTTTCAAGGATATCAAGGAGGCTCAAGTAGAAGCTGACACTCTATCCACCTTCCACTTCGAAGAAGAAATATTCTGCAGGCATGACCCCCTGAGGATTTTCAACAAACAATTCCAGACCTGCAAGTACATGTGGAGTTATGAATTTGAATCTTGGGAAGAAAAGGAAATCCACAGAAGGGAAAGGAATTATGACAAGGATATTTTCAGGAAGGGAGGCAGCTCAGAGCACAAATAT
The DNA here is from genome assembly GCA_009831015.1 of Picea engelmannii. Taxonomy (NCBI): domain Eukaryota; kingdom Viridiplantae; phylum Streptophyta; class Pinopsida; order Pinales; family Pinaceae; genus Picea; species Picea engelmannii. The sequence goes on from ML788365.1 coordinate 652,222, forward strand.
AGAGTACAAGATGAAAGAGAAGGTAGGGTTGCAAAAGAAGAAAGGAAAAAAAAATCAGAAGCAAAAAACAAGGCAAATGATGAAGCAACATAAAAGGGAAGAGAGGCAGAGGCAAGAACATCCATGACAATAGTAGAGAAAAAAAGAAAGGAGGAAGAACAAAGGGAGAAATAAAAATCCCTCAAAGCACAAGAAGAAAAGTGAAAGAGAGAAGAGGAAGAGATGAAGAGAAAATAAGAAAGTAATAAAGCACAAGAAGGGGCACATGAAATAGACCCAATGGGCATCGAAATACCATGAACATCCTCACGCACGCCTCTAAATAGAGGGAAATTTACATTAGGAGAATTGGGACTAGGGGCGTTCACACCATCCAAGGCCCCAAAAGTGGAAAATATGAACTCCTTCAAATTTGATAAAAATTCGGGAAAGATTGTCCATCAAATCATTAGAATATTTCATGTCTCCAGATTCACTCCACTTTCAGTCATGACATAGAAGGATTTGGTTGAGAATATCATGGAAGACCCTTTGGCCATCGCTCCTACTGGTGTGGATTTTACTTAGGCACCCAAAAAAAACCTTAAGAACATGATGTAGGAGATTGAAGAGTATAAGGAAAGAATAAAGACCTTGCAAGAAGATGTACAATTTTATAAGGATGATAGAACCAAAAGCCAGGAGTTCAAGATAAGTGCCAAAGAAGTAAGGAAATAACTCTATAACTTGGCCAAACAAATGTATATTGAATTGCAGGAGTTTAAGAAGAAAGATGCTCAAATCCTAGCACGGTGAGAGAAAACCAAGACAAAAAATATTGAGTTTGTTGGGATAAGAATGGGCTTGGACAAGATGAAAAAATGGACAGAGGACAACCTAGATACCTCTGAAGTCATCCCAAGAATGACTGGCTGGGAAAGTAAACTGAATTATGTTTCCCTATCTAACTATCAACAAATAGGATAAAAACTTGAAATGGATTTGAAGAATTCCCTTCGTATATGTGCAAGGTTCCACAAGGCAGCCACAATACTGTGAATCAAATGCCATTTTCCCTGGATTGGTGAGCAGGGATAACCCTTGCTAGAAGAACAAATATAGGAAAAACAAGAAGAGGCCATGCATTCAAGAGAACTAGCTACAAGGATATCTTAGAGGATAACCAGTGCCATAATGAACAAACACCTAATCAAACCCGCAAAGGCTCAAAGTCTAATTCACTCTTTCCTAGCAACCCTAAAAAGGGACATGCAAACCCTATTGCAAAATTCGACGGCCGATGAAGTTTCTTTGGAATACTTGTTGTTCCATGGGATAATATCAATTTCAAATTATCATGAAGTATGAGAAACATACATCAAAGATAAAGAAAAGGGGAAATCATGAAATTAAATTCGAGTTGTAGGTTTTAATCTTATTTTTGTAAAGTAAAAAGAAAACAAAAGAGGGGAGATCAAGAGTTTGTAACTGTTACTTGGGAATTCAAGAAGTCCCAAGAAATAGTTACGAAACTCAACTATATAATCCAAATAGTGCCCACTTTTTTTTTTTTTGTAACTAGGGGAATCGCTAGCGGCGACAGTATCGTACTCGTGTGACACGGGGTTGAATCCTGTCGGTTGCCTTATAACCCCTAGGGAGAATCACACAGCCTGTAAGCACGTCTCCGGATAAATCAGGGTGAGAATCGAACTTGAGACCTCATTTTTACATTTCCTTCCATTTACACGACACATGCCAATTGATATACACCCCTGCGGGCCCAAAGAGTGCCCACTTAAAAGGGGCTCTTTGATTCTATAATTTTTTGGAGAAATATTTTTCTGAGATTTTAATAGCAAGAATCCCTCGGGGCCATTTGATGGAGAGGAAAATTTTTGCTAATCACTGTTTACTGTGAAAATTTTCCAGTGAAATTCTAGTTATTGCAGATGTTGTAAGGTTATGCTATTCATTTATAGACTTATCTTATGTGAATGTTGTGTCTCTTACTATATGTTTTCTTCTTTATTATTAATTGTTTTGAGATAAATGGAGAGATAAACGTCAATGTGTTATTACTGGAGAATTTTGTGGGCATATATTCATTCATGTATATATGTTATTAGTCTTTGACTCTCTTATGCAGGGATTTGTGACATCCATGTATGTTCATTTAATAGATTTGTTTCTCCTAGCTAGGATATCATAGTTTAGATTTAATTCTTTGCATTTAATATAGCCTATACCTACACAATTTGCATCTACGCATTTCATTAACCATTCACATCTCTTTCATACCAGTAATGGCATCCAGATAATAATTTGGATGGGACTCCTATCACAAACGATGTGAAGTATAATTGGGACTTCATATCGGGGAGTACCCCTGACTATTAAAGGGTATTCTTCCCTCTTCAACATATTTTTCGATGCTAGAAGGAAGTTTGAAGTTGTATGGCTAGCATAAATATTTGATCTTCGTATGGCCAAACTTCTGGTAATACCCATCGTGAAATATAGTCTCATCTCTTTCCCACTACATGGGATAATCTTGAGTTGGAGGTTACTTACTAAGATGCTCCCCCTGTTCTTGATATCCCAGTTGTCGGAAGCCCTAGACCTCCACCCGAAACCTTCTATGTTGTTCCACACATTGAGGTCAATGAAGTCCAACGTATAACCCATTCTCTTGAAAAAGATTTTGGTTGTTTACCTATAGCACCTTCACTACCCAGAAGACAAACTACTCACAAAACTATAACTCAGTCCAAAATTATTGTTGACTCAATTGAAGACTTATTTGAGTTCTCCTTGCAGGAAATACCACAACCCTTAGATTAAAAACCTCCTAGTCATCCAGGTTCTACTACTTTTGCCTCTGGCTATGAATCTAAATTTGAACCCGACAAGGACACCGAAAGGAATCCCAATATGGCCAGTAACCAAAACTATGTTCCTGCATGAATGTCATAAGGAGATTTCAACTTGCTAGAACTTCTTCATGATTTCCTAAACACCCTACAAGGCTTTTACCCAGATTTTATCTTGACAAATCATGTACCTCAGAAGACCATATAAATAATTTCTACATAGCAGTCAGACTTATGAATGTGGAACATGAATACATAGTTTACAACCTTTTTCCCTACACCTTTGAAAACAATGCATCCACTTGGTAGTATAATTTTCTTGTCCGATTTATAAGGTGGGATGCTTTTGAAAGGGATTTCCTTAACAAATTTGGAGAGGAGAAAAACCTTTCAACCCTTCTTAGAGAATTAATTGCCATCAAAATGGAAAAGAAGGAAAATAGAAAATATTTTAACCAATAGTTCATGACTATCCTCAATAAATTTCTCGTTGATGTTGAACATATTGAAGCACTGACTCTAGAGTACTATACCTCCTCCTTACCTCCCTCTATAGCCATGTTTGTTAAAATAGATGGAAAAAGAATCTAGCAGAAAATTTTAAGGAATCAAAGAACATAGAAAGGGAAATGTTGTCTCTAGGTAGTAATCTAGGAATAGAAGATAACAAAGCATCCAATAAGAAACCCTTATTTCTGGCCAAACCACCAATGAAATAACTAACTGAACTAGACAATCTGCTTAAGCTAGTCAAGAAATTATCCAATGAGGTGGTAGACCTAAAGAAAAATGTCGGTGAGGTGTCATCTCATCACAAAACCTTTCGACCTTTTCACAAGAAAATGAATAACCAACCCAAACTACCTGCAACCTTGAATCTTAACCTTAACCTATATGAGTTTGGCATGGACAATTTATGTTCTTATCATCAAATGAACCACTCTGAGAAAACTTTTCCTTAGTGGATAAACTCTGTGACTCTGGTAATTAATGAACTATTGGAACAAAAATCCATTGTTGATGACCAACCCCAGGAAACAACAACCTAGGATGCACTTGAAGAAGGGGATAATACTGATGAATCTGCCCTATTTCTATGGGACTGGTCTTTAGACTCTAATGATGTGGAAGTTGAGGAAATATCACTACGGGACACACAAGCCATCAAAACTATCACAAAAGATTACAATCTAAGAAGTAAGGGGAATGTATCAGACATCACTATTCATGCTAAATTTGTTTTTGCTCCTAGGAAAACCACTTCTCCTGTTACAGGTAAATAATAGAGTAATTCTTCTCATACTAAAGCTACCCAAAGCACTTCCCAACCGACCAAAACCACCAAAAATATTGTCATACATTCAATGGATTACAATTTCATAGAGGATATGAAAAAGACCAAGGCAAATATTTCATTATATGACATTTGCATGCTTCCACAATAGAGAGATCTAATTGTCAACAATTTCAAGTCCCTTCCCTCTCAATAGAAGACATCAACAATTTCATACACCAGTTCCAAAGTTGTGGAACCTAAAAATGAGGGTAATATTCTAGAAAATCCATTATTAATGCATCAATAAGAGGGACAAATTCTAAATCTCAGACTCCACCTTTCCTCTTAACATTTGAAAATTTCAATTTCATTGTGCATAATTGTTTGGTGGACTTAGGCACTTTTTCCAATGTCATGCCATACTCTGTTTTCCAAAAGATAAATGATGTATTGACCAAATTCACTACTAGGATAATTCAGTTGAACATGTATGATGCCAAAGTTATGGGAGAAATGAAGGACATCATGATTAGATTAGCTTCAAATCCTAGAGTTCACAAAGTAATTGACATTGTAGTTGTGGACATTCTCGAGGCTTATGGTTTGTTATTGAGCATGGACAAGTATTAGAAATTGCATGGTTATTTCTATGTCGATTGGTCTCACCTGTGGGTTCCATAAAAGGAAAGGAAAAATCAAATAAATATACAATGAAGCCCACATGAAGCATACTATTACATAATTAGAAGGTAAGAATGAACCTATCTGTTTTGCTCACTCAATATTGGGTAACTATTTTTTAGAGACTGATTGTGGTTGTTATACAACTCAACCATCATCTTTACAACCAGACAAATAGTTCAAACTCCTTCATTGTACTCAGACTGATGAAGATGATTGTATTATAGTAGAAACAATTAGCACTAGTTCAACTAACTTAGCTCTAGAAACTAACATTTGGACTTCTTTTTTTGACAATTCTAGGTCACAAGAGGGAGCTGGGGCATGATGTATCATAATTGATCCATGGAAATGAAAAACCTTTATTTCCTCCCGATTAGAGTTTGAATTCACCAACAACATGACCAAACACAAAACCTTGATTCAAGGTTTGAATAAATCCATAGATCTCAATGTAGAATGTTTGAAAGTTTTTGGTGATTCTTAAATTATTGTCAAATCGGTAAAGAATTCCATACATTGCCTATCCCCCCATCTTAAAGGTTTCCAACAAGAGGTATGGAGCTTAATTAATTATTTTGATTCATTTAATATTACTTCCATTTCTTGTTCTCAAAATGATGTTTTTGATACATTAGCGAATGAAACATCTAGGTTCACCCTGTTAAATAATGGATTTACTATTGAAACGCTTTTCAGGACATCTGTACTGAAAAACATCACAAACTGGAGGGTGTTCAATGATCATTCCCGAATACTATATTTTCTCACCAATGCTGGCATTTTCAAAGATGTTATTAATGATGAGGAACATTACAAAGAATTGAAAAAATGTTGTAACATAACAAATGGCATCAGAGGTAACTATGTCCCAAGGAATGTACTGACTTTGGAAAAGTTCTTTGATTTATAATCCAGATTAAAAAAAAATGACCAATTCCAAGACAAACAATTCCACTTTAGTACATTCATTGATAAATATGGGAACCCCTAAGCATCCCAAGTTTATCAATGTGGGAACCCTTAAGCATCCCAAGTTTATCAATCTAGAAACTTGTTGTTCGGAAAATGAAATATGCACCTTTATTCAGATTTTCAAGAGGTATAACGATGTTTTCACATGGACATATGAAGATATAAAGACATATGATACCTAAATCATACAACATGTTATACCTATCAAAGACGACATCAAACCTTTCCGGAAAAAAATTGATAAAAGTGCATCCTACATTGGAACCTCTCATTCAAAAAGAGATTAAGAAACTGTTAGATGCTTGAATCATTTTCAAGGCTTGTCATTCAATGTGGGTGTCCAATTTGGTACCTTTCCGGAAGAAGTTTGGGGAGATCAATCGAAGTGTAGATTTCCAAAACTTGAATTAGGCATATGATAATGACAACTACTTTGTTCCTCCATTGGAAGAAATATTGTAGCTCGTCTCAGGCAATGAGATCTTCTCTTTATTAGATGGGTTCTCAGGTTACAACCAAGTTCTCATAGCAGAACTAGACTATTTAAACACCACTTACCACACAAAATGGGGAACTTTTGCTTACCATACAATTCCTTTTGGTTTAATCAACATGGGAGAGACATTCCATCCTTCCATGGATATCACTTTCAAAGGTTTGATTGGTCAAAGCATAGTGGTCTATCTTGATGATATGCTAATTTATTCTAAGAAAAGAATAGATCACTAACATCACCTGAAATAGATTTTTGAAAGATGCATAAAATACGATGTATCTCTAAATCCCAAGAAAAACATCTTTGTTGTTTCAAAAGGAAAACTATTGGGTCATGTCATCTCAAAAGATGGGGTTTATGTAGATCTCGAACAAATGAAAGAAGTCATGTATATCCCCTTTCCTAACAACAAAAATCCATGCAATTTTTCTTTGCAAAAATAAATTTTGTAAGAATATTTGTATTAGACTTTGCAGGGATAGTCAAGCCTCTTCAATAGATGATAAAAAAGGATATGCAGTTAAAATAGACAATTGGTTGAAAATGAATCATTTAACGAAGTCAAGGCTACCATAGCAACAACCCCTGCACTACAAAGCCCAGATTTTTCCAAGGACTTTTTGTTGTACACTTTTGCTTCAGATTATTCCCTTTCAACTGTGCTTACTCAAAAGGACGAGCAAGAGAATCAATGCCCCATTTATTTTATGAGCATCGGTCTACAAGGGGCATAATTGAACTACCCTGTAGTGGAAAAAAAATCTTTTGTTGTCCATAAATCTACCAACCAATTCAAGCCCTACATATTGAAGAACCACACCAAAGTGATTATACCTCACCCGGTCATAAGATCAGTTTTCGTTCAAAAAGAGTTGGGATAATGCATAGGAAACTGGATGACAGTTGTGTAGGATTAAGATCTCAAATTTAAAACTTCCAACATTGTAAAAGGTCAAGGATTGTGTTATCTAGCCATTGAATCCTTAGACTCCAGAGATCAGTAGGAAGAAGGTTGGGAAGAAGAACTATCTCTATGCATGCAACAAGCTCCTTATGTGCCAACACTTTATGACTCTTGGTATAGTGATATCAAGCAAAACTTGCAGCATGGCACTGCTCCCAATCATCTAAATCCCAAATAAAAGAGAGCCTTGAGGCTCAAATTGACATATTATGATTAATTTTTCAATGTCATTCTCTTCAAAATAAAATACGATAATGTTCTCCTTCGGTGCCTGGAGAAAAAAGATGCAGATAGAGTTCTCAAAGAACTACATGACAGGCCAATAGGAGGACATTTTGCTAGAGAGACTACAACTCACAAAATTTTAAGGGCAGACTATTATTGGCATATAGTCTTCAAAGAGTCACATGCTTATGCTAAAAACTACAAAAATTTCCATAAATTTGTTGGACGAGAAAAGAGAGTCGTGGTCCCTTTGCAATATGTAACTATTGAATAACCATTTCAACGATGGGGGTTAGATATCATTGAGGAGATGAATCCTCATTCCTCAAAGAAACACAAGTACATCCTAACCACTACTGATTTTTTACATGATGGACATAAGTCATGTGATCCAGGCAGAAATTGGTGGCCACCCACCTATTCCACTGACTCAAAACAAGGGTTTCCACCTTGGTCGTTTTTCTATAGTTTTTCAGGTCCTAAACTTCTAGGGTCTTTTTGAGGCCCTAAACAATGTTTTTTGGGCTTGGTATAGTCACATTGTAGGCTTTGTCCAGAGTGTGACTACAACACATGTATTCCTCAGATAGAATTTTCCAACGAGCTATCATGCACCCGAAACAGATATTGTATGAAAACTTTATGCCCTTGGGAAGTTGACATATCAACTACCCCCATAGGGGCCTACAAACCTTTTGGCATTTCATCTTTCGGGGTTAGGGTTTTGGATTTTATTTATGTTAAAAAAGGCCTTTGGAGCCTCATTGTAAACAACATCTTCTTGCGAAAGAGTGTAGCCATCACATCTCTTCTCAGAGATAAGTTGCCACCATTTTAATGAGTTCATTCACTCTATATTTTTTCGGCGCTTTTACATTTATGTCATTAATAAAAATTGTGCATTATTGTATCTTTTTGTTTGTCACAATATATCTGTGTATTTTCTTATTATATTTCCACCTTCATTTCGTTCTCAAAATAATCTGGATTAGTGGTATCAGAGCAGGCTACTCCTTGTCGTTTCTTAGTGCATGTCCCCGACGAGGTCAAGGTATAGAGGGTTGGGTCTTGAGCTAGTTTTTCTTGAGGACAACCGCTCTCACCAGCATGTGCGACCTCCCATGGCGGAATAAAAGAGAGACACGTGAGTAGAAGATTCTATTAATCAGTTTCTCTAGGAATCCCTCATGCGACATAGGGACAAAATGATGGAAAATTTTGCCCAAATCCTTCAATGAACAACAACATGCACGTCTTCATCAAGAAACCACTTTGGAAGATCCACGCCTTTCAAGGTACAGGTTAATTTTGATATTTTGGTGTTTGAAGGTTAGATAGATGCAAATGTTTTGGAAAAGTGGTTAAATTTGCTAGAAGGTTATTTCTTTGTCCACAATTTTTCCAACAGGAAAAGATCACCTTTACGCTCCTTAAGGCTCTCCCCCATGTCAAACATTGGTGGGAAAATTATTGTGAGAAAAATTGCATAGAGGAGTATGGAATGTTCGAGGCCGAACCCACTTGGGCTTTTTTTATGGATGCAGTCAAGGAAAAATATTACCTTGTTGGAAACTAGGACAACTAGTACATAAGATGGACCACGCCACATCAAGAGCGGGGCCAAACTATGCCTGAGTTCACAAATACCTTCCATACCTTGTGCACCAAGTTGGGTATCAAAGACTCCAAGCGACATCTAGTTTTGAAATACTCTACATAGGTACATCCAAACCTAGATGGAGTTTCTAGACATCTCATCACTGGGAGTCGCTTATCAATATGTTGTCAAAATTGAGTAGAAATTTAAGCAATATAACAAGCGGGAGTTTGGGTATGCAAATCCGCAAAACAAAAGTATGGTAAAAATGACCCTAATTGACAAAACAACCAACCTCAAGACAACCAGTCCAAGCCACAGGAAAAGAAGGGTAACATGAAGACGAAAAAGGACATTGGGAAGTGGTGCGACTTCCACAAAATCCCTTAGCACAACACCAATGGATGTCGCTCAAAACAGTCATATGTGGCCGATCTCAAAGAAATAGAGTCAAGCCTAGAATCAAACTCTGGTTCAAACAATAATAAAAGGAGACAAATAATTGATGCATAACCCATTGTTATTGTTGTGACTGTAACAATCCAACCAAAAGAACCGGAGGATCATGAGGAGGCAGAGTGTCTCTGCCATTCACAAATGTCGGTGAAGGGGAACCCATTGCTTTTTATTGTTGACAAAAGAACCTCATCTCAGTAGAGGTCTTCAATTAGTTGGATTTTTCAACAACACCACACCCGCAACCATACAACATTAGGTGGCTTTGCCAAGGACAATATCTTCGTGTCAACCAGTAGTGTCGCATGTCTTACGACATCAATCCCTTTAAGGATGAGTATTATGTGATGTTTCCCCATTGGATGTTTATAATTTTCTATTAGGCCAACCATATATGTTTAAGCCTCATGTTATTTATGAGTCTCGACCCCGTAGCGTCATTATTACTCTGGGGGGTCAGCTCTACAGGGTACCAGAGGTAGTTCTAAATACTATCCTGGCCAAATAGTGTCATAAACTAATCTTTCATACCAAAAAGTTTAGTCTCTTCATGACCTAGTCAGAAAGTGAACAGAAGGACACTGCAACCACTACAACCTCGGCCCAAGACCTTTCTATCTAGTAGAAGTATATTATAGAAGAGCACACAAATATTGTTGCGTCACCTATGGGGGTGCCTCCACACTATCCATTCCAACAAAGTTACAATAGAGCCCTTCATACTCCTCATATCATATATTCACCTACATAGTCCTCCCACAATCAGTCATATCATGCAGTTAGATAATTTGAATGGATCCAACCCCTCCAACAATAGGGTCATAACAACCTTCAACAAGCTAAACATGACAACTTCTTCAACAAGGTAAGCAGTTCACCAAGGTTCAGATTCAACAAAAGATTCCCCATCTTCCACGGGAACTTGATGCAATGGAGACCATTGCTTTCTAAGGGGGGAAGAATGATACAGGCAAAAATCGGTGGCCACCCACCTATTTCACTTGCTCAAAACAAGGGTTTCCACCTTGGTAGTTTTTTATAGTTTTTTGGGTCCTAAACTTCCATGGTCGTTTTGAGGCCCTAAACATCGTTTTTTGCGCTTGGCACAGTGACATTATAAACTCTATATAAAGTGTGTTTGAAACATGTGTGTTCCTTGGATAAACCTTTCCAATGAGCTATCTTGCAGCCCAAACTAAGATCGTATGCAAAAGTTATGCTCTTGGGAAGTTGACATATCGACTACCCCCATCGAGGCCCACAAACCTTTTGGTGTTTCATCTTCCGCGGTTAGGGTTTTGGATTTTATTTATGTTAAAAAGGCCTCTAGAGCCTCATTGTAAACATAATATTCTTGCGAATGAGCATAGCCATCACATCTCTTCTCAAAGATAAGCTACCACCATTCTAGCGAGTTCATTCACCCTGGATTTTTACAGTTTATGTACATTTATGTCATTAATAAAATTTGTGCATTATTGTATCTCTATGTTTCTCGCAATATATCTGTGTATTTACTTATTATATTTCTACCTTCATTTCATTCTCAAAATAATCTGGATCATAGTGCCACTGACAAAGGTAAACAAAGAAGCAGTGATCGACTTCCTAGAGCAACACCTCATCACTACGTTCAGAGTACCCACTACTGTTGTTTTTTTATAATGCCACATACTTTTATTCCATAGAATTAACCAAGTTGGATTTAGACAAAGGAATCGTCTTGAGATATGCAACTAACTACTAGCCTTGGGGAAATGGTGTGGCTGAATCTACCAATAAAATCTTTATCTGTATCCTAAAGTGAAATGTAGCTAATCAATAGAGAAATTGGCACAATGCTCTACCAAATGATTTGTGGGAATATATGGTGCCACCCAAAGCTTCCACAGGAACATCCCCTTATTTCCTTGTTTACGGGAAAGAAGCCATCCTTCACCCAAATGTGTTCTTTCCTTCCCTTCAATTATCCCAAGAAACATGTGGGAAAAATTGCCCAACCATTTGAAGGAGAGTAGATACCTTGGTTAAACTAGAAGAAGAAAGGGGAAAGCAAAGACAAAATTTGTTGCACATCAACAGATCATAAAGCGATGGTTTGATAAGAAATCTATTGGGCATAAGGATTTTCAAATAGGTGATCTAGTTCTAAAATGGGATAAGCCACACAAAGACAAAGGGAAGCATTCCAAGTTCCAACAATTGTGGCTTGGCCCTTATTTGGTAAAAGAAAATATTGGCTTAGGCACATGTAAATTGCAAAACCTCGAAGGAGAAGTAGACCTATTTCCCGTCAATGGCCAAGTCTTGAAAAATTGCTTCAATTAGATGTCACAAGATAACTGACTTGTATATAAATAATTGTTTTTTCTCTTATTTCCTACTTTCCTAGGTTGCTTATCTTTCCTTTATATTATGCTTTGTCTTCTTCTTTGTCTTTTGTTTATTTGATTCATATTTTCTTTTGAGCACCATTTTTAAGATTTTCTCCTCCCACATTCTCTTCATAAATAGATCATTGTTGCTAACATTCAATTCTTATAATGACATGCCATACAATGGCTCATGGTTGTGGAACTATGCTTCTAATGTTTAGAAAAGACATTGGTTCTTCATATGTTTCTATGATTACTTCAATCTAGCATTCAAGGCTCAAACTTTGTAGAGGAACATTGTTGAAGCAACATACGAGCATTAACATCTTGAAACTTGGTCAGGGACAAGTAACTAGTCACATTCAAAGGGACCTATGCACTCACACTTAACCAAAGGAATGATGTTTAGATTAGGAAGCATATGGAGTGTCTCAAGGCATATTGCATAAGGAAATAACTTATCTATAAACAAGCATATCTAAGAAAATATCACGAATAGGTGTCATCCCACGGGCCTTTAAAGGAATACTGGAATCCCCCATCCACCTCCCTCTGACAATAAAAGAAAGAGGAAAGCATGTTCAAAGGTAAAGGCTTTGGAAAGGCATTTAAAATCATACAATACATGTAGGTATCTTCGTCGGGGCTATGGACACTCGTTGGCAGTGGAGCAAGGCCTATGGTGCCAAGGTGAATCCCTCGGGGCTATGGATGCTCACTGATAGTGGAGAAACACCAGAGATATGTAATAATTGACCAAAACTTTCAACATTCCCGATGTACAATTTCCCTCTAATACTACACTTGCGTCCTTGGATAGCTAAGACCAAAGAAGTGAAGTTATATTTAAATGATTTATGAATGCAACCAAGAGTTCGTTCAGACTAGGTATAAATTCTTACTCGTCTCCTCTCAAAATTCAAATTTTAGTGGGACCCACTAAGACTTTATTTTGGCACTACTTGAAGTATAACTTTTGGTTTATGGAACTAGTTTTATCTTAATAATATTTTATGCAAAGATTCATGACTTTGCCCAATGTGTCTCCAATTGTTGTGCTAGCAATAACCCCTCCCCATAATTTATTTACTTTACTTCTAACACCCTTCTCAAAGTGAAGGAATCATGGGCCCCCCTACCTTTGTTTCTCTCAACTTCCAGGACCCTTTTCTGTCAAATATCCATCCTTTACACTTGTGAATTTCCTTCAAAACTATCATCCCCAGACTTGCTTTATCACCAAACCAAACCAAATTTGAAGTGAATATTTCCATTGTTCGTCGATACAGGGCATGTCGGAAAAATATCCACATTGTTCATCGATACAGGATGTGTCAACGAAATATTTACATTGCTTACCTATAAACATCATGTTGATTTAAGATTCACAACCTACACCAATACATCGATTCTCATATATTTTCTTCCTCTGTTGATATAGTGGAACATGATTCATTTATCCCACTGATACATCGACATGCAATTTTCCTTTCGCAACGGTACATCGGTGCAATATTCATTTATCTCATCGATACATTGGCATGAGATTTTATTTTTGCATTGACACGTCGGTGCTTCGACATTTTCCTTCTTTGTCGATGCATCAACAATACATTTCCTTCTAGTGTCTATACATCGATGGAAGATTCACTTTCTTCACCGACACATCGATGCTCCATCATCATTTCCCTTCACTGGTACATCGGCTAGACATTTTCTTTCTCCATCGATACACCAACGAGAGATTATCTTTCTTCACCGATATGTCAATGCTCCAAGATTTTCCTCTGACACCATTACACTAGTCAAGGACTTTTGTCTCTCTCTGATACATTGGTGAAATATCTACTTTACTCGTTGATACATCAATGGTCCAACATCTTCTCTTCTCACCGATGCACCGGAGAAAGATTCACTTCTCTCATTGATACATCGATAGTCATGTTATCATGCAAACTATAGGTTGGGAAAAGCCCAACCCAATCCACAAGATGGTGATAACTGTGGGAGAGTCTACCCACTGTCAACTTAGATAAACCCTCCCCTCAATTTAGTGAAGGAAAAATCCTACACAAGGGGGGAATCTCAGGTGACCCTAAGGGGATTGAGACAGAGGATGGAGAGATGATAAGTGAAACCCCTATAGGTCAATGATATATATGATGGAAGGCTTGAAAATGAGTCTTGTAGAAGGACACATGGTTGCCAAGTGATAGATACCTGCAAAACAATGTTAGCCCTGCCCAAAACAAGAAAAATAATGGATATATAAGCCTTTAAACCAAGGGGAACAAGCAAGAAATATTGTTGTCCCAATTTTGCAGAAGTTATAGAAATATATATCAGCAACATAAAATGACAATGGTTGCAAATTTAACCATCCAAAATCTAGTACAAGATATCATAAACAAAGCTAGCAAAGACTAATCTAACTTCCAATGATTAAAGTGAGATTTTGATGGTGAATATGGTTGTTTACTAGATGTTATCAACAGGTTATTATAACAACCAAGTGGCTGTAGAAAAAAATTGCTACAACAGCAAAATCCAACCACAAAAATTAACAAGTAATCCGTAAAAAACATAGACAATGAGAAGTAGAACAATAATAAATGTTTACAAGTAAATTTCAGTGGTTGGTAAGTGTGCAACAAGTAAAAGAGTGAGTTTTCTACAACCCTAATGGATCTAGCGTTAAGTTTATAACTACAACAAAATTCTTGGCCTAAAGAGGATGCCCTTAGGGCATAAGCAAGCTTATAACACTAAGAAAAGATTCCAACTTGAACAAATTCAATATCTCGAAAAATCACGCATTACAATGCAAGTATTTTATTTCTCCAATGCAATAGGTCTTGTCAGGGAAGGAAGAAGAAGAGGCAAACATAGACATCCCAGATCCTATATATGATGATACCTTGTGTGTTATCAACAAGGAAACCTCATTCCACTAGGGAGAGATATATCATATGTTTACCAACCAAACCTTCCCACAACTACCAGAAGGGGATCCAGACCAAGACATATATTGAGCCATCAGGCGCTCTAGACTGCATATAATAACCTCACATTCAACAATGTTTCGTTGCACTGAAGTAATATTCTGGATCATCAGATATACCAATGTATACAACATGTAGATAATCAGTGCAGAAGGAAAGCTTGTTTCTTCCTTCCAACCATTATTGTTCATAGTGTGCTATCAATTGCCTATCGAAGAAACCTCACTAGATAAGGTCTGGGTGAAGGAATTCCCCCATAAAAAGAGAGACATTATGAAGAATTGGTGGTGTCGGGTAAGAAATTCAAGGCGATAGCCTCAGATGACTATCCAACCAACCTACTCAAGGCTCCCTACAAATATGTGGTAGCAACGTTGTGTAGCATATATGGAGAACCAGATGCTAAAAAATTTAGGGTATCATGGGTGCCTATGATACACTCCATCACCACTACTGGATCAATATTCAATTGGACCGGCATCTTATCTTCTACATTGGCAGATGCAATATTGGTGGCAAAACACATGGCCCCTAGGAAACACCCAAGTTTTTATATGGCTTATTATCTGTTAGACATAATGTGCATAATACATTCTTACCTAGAGATGGGTTGGGCCTGGTATCTAGATGACTTCCCAATCCATGTCTATTGAAAATACCTATGGGAGTATAAATATCTCCAATCTACTAGAAGATCTGTGAAAAATTATTTATTCCTCTGTTTAAAGTATTGCTCTGTGCCCCTACACCATGTATGATTGATAAATCTATGGCTATAGTAGGCAGGGTGGGGGATTGGTACCTAATGGACCATGGCACCTACATCATAGTATATGGTGCCATCAAATCCCCTCACCTACTCCCCAAATTTATTCCTGACAAACTTGTTTTGCATAAAATGGGATACCAAACTCTGGTAAATGGGGTAGGTACAACCTTGAATAGAGACAAAAAGATGATATGGCCACCACCACCCCTCTAGTTTGGTTCTTATTATTTTAGGGATGTCAAGGAGGATCAGGAAAAAAATTACACTTTGGCCACTTGTAGGTGTGACCCCCTGAGGATTGTTAGCAAACATTGCTAGACCTGCAAGTACAGGTGCAGTTATGAGTCTAAATCCTATTAAGAAAAGGAAATCCATAGAATGGAAAGGATTCATGATGAGGTGATTTTCAAGAGGGCAGGTATCTCTCAACACAAAGGCAGAGTACAAGATGAAGGAGAAGCTAGAGGTGCAGAAGAAGAAAGGAAAAATAAATTAGAAGCAGAAAACAAGGCAAAAGCTGAAGCAAAAAAAGAGAGAAGACATGTAGAGGAAACAATAGCCACGACAACAGTAGAGTAGAAAATAAAGGAGGAATAATAAATGGATAAAGAAAGAGCCTTCAAAGAACAAGAAGAAAATCGAAAGAGAGAAGAGGAAGAGATGAAGAGAAAATAAGAAGAAAATAAGAAAGCACGGGAAGAGGCATATAACACAGACCCAATGGACACTGACATACCAGGAACATCCTTAGGCACACCTCTAAGTGGAGGGAAATTTCCATTAGGATAATTGGGACTAGGGTTATTTGTAATATCCTTGAATCCTTTGATCAAAATATTAACTGCTAGCTCTGAGATCTATGTTGTAGATCTGATGTGCTAAGGTTTCTGGCAGAGTTATAAAGGGTTTTTTACTGCGTTTCAAGGTTTCTAGCAGAGTTATAAAAGGTTTTTTACGGCGTTTCAAGGTTTTTGGATGTGTTTCACTATGTTTACTTGTTTTATATCATGCATGTAAATAAATTTGGAACCATAACCAACGCAATAATTATTATTCATCAAAATAACAATAATATAATCAATATGCAAAAAACTCAAGCTAGATATCGTTAGTTAGATATGAATAGTAA
>ML788365.1:669858-697433 GCA_009831015.1 Picea engelmannii
AATTATCCTTTACGATTTCTCTGGCCACTGAAAGTCACTTTTGATCATCCCATCTTGTAAATATTTTCACCTCGGTTCCAATGAGCTATTACACTAAGGTATTTCTCCAAGAAACAATCTCCAAATGGTGCCTTTAGTGTAATTAATAAAAATATGCCCACTAATAACCTCGTTTTATGAAAATCATCGGAATGCAAGGGAGCCAAGAAAAAATTGTGTGAAAAAGATCCTGATGACAAATAATGGTAAATAAACTAAGTTGGGACCCATAAAACTCATCCAAACCCTCTGAGCTCACTGATAACATAGTCTCACCTCTATGACTTGGATGACTCAAGCCTCCTTAAGTGACTCTAACCGCATAATAAGGGAATCCAAAAATGGGGACATGACAATCCTCCCTTCCCAAAGATTGCTTGTCCTCAAGCAATCCCATTAAACCCTAACACTCCACCAATTGAACCCAACTGAAATTGAACATGATAGTTGGGTTCCAAACCAACCTAGAATATGTGAAGCATCCTCCTCTCAACTCATAGTCCAGAGAGTTACTGACATAAAAAATCTTCTTCTGAATGTTACTGATGGGTAGAAAAACATGGTACTTCAAAAACTTGGTCAACCCCTCAATGAGTCACTCTACTAGGGAGCCACTCTCATGCATATCATGAGATAACTCCTGAAAGTAACAATCAACCTCCATAGAAAATGATCCTGACCCCCATGACCACTCCAAGCCAAACATGGCCTTGATCTGGATTATATTTGGCATGAACAGAGAGAAGAGATATAATAAATAAATGTACAAAGATATATCAGATATCCAATAATATAAGAGAGATTTATTAGAGATATAACCATAAACACAAAGATATAGTAATACATAATTTCTATTAATGAGCGAAATGTGCAAAACTGTAGAAATACAGAGTGAAAGACTCACTATAATGGTGACAACTTATCTCTGAGAAGAGTTGTGACGGCTACTCACATTCACAATAAGATGATTATTACAATTAGGATCCAAAGGAATTTTTAACATAAATAAAATAAAAAACCCTAACCCCAGAAGATGAAAAACCAACAGTTTTGTGGACCCTGTTTTGGGTAGTTTAGTGTATCAACTTCCTGGAGGCGTAACTTTGGCATACGATATTTTTTTGGGCGTACGATAGCTTGTTGGAAAGGTATCGACAAGGAAATTCATTTTTGGGCCTCAATCATAGATTTTAGGGATGGTTGAGGTGATCGATCCTGAAAAATATTCATTTAGGACCTCAAAATGGCCCCAAAAGTTTAGGAACCGAAAAACTACTAAAAATAGTAAATTGCTAACAAACTATTTCGAGCCAGTTGGAATAGGTGGGTGGCCACCAATATCCACCTAGATCAGGCCTCCTCTCGCCGAACATACTATCTCAAAAGTGAGGAGCTATAAGACCTCGAAGAATCACTAAAAAGTGAAACGCTCTCCTCCAAACTGAATCTCAATGGAAAATCTGAATGATTTCCCCTTGCAAGGATCCACTCACCTCTATCATTCAATGAAATGCCCAGCCCTGTAATTCCATGGTCCCACACTAATATCCTAAAGGGATCATCATGTTAATGTTGCACCACTCCAACCATGATTGCGTACCCAATGTACACATACTAGATTCCCCACTCCTGGAACCCCATGCTAAAATACCTGTAAAGACTAGGCCTGCTATCAAGAAGCAGAATCTGTAAAGGAGTCCCTGCGGAACCAAGGTCTGCAAATCCACTGCCATACTTGATCCTGGGTACCAAAAGAGAGAACTTGTCTCGCCATATAGAATGAATCCCAACAATCCCTCACATGACAATCCAAGAATGAAGTATATCGCTCCCTGGCGCAACCCGATCCATCAAGAAGTGAAGCAAACTACCAACTAAATGAATCCCTAGATGACATAGCCAATTTGGAATTCCACCACTTCCAATTCCCACTGAATTTTGTTGTGCCATATTGATAACTGTTGGAATTCAGCTGAGCCAATATAGTGAACCATGTATGCCACCAACTGATGAAAACTAGATACTAGGAATCAACCCTGTAGCTACTAATGTATCCTATTGTTGCCAACCCGCACAGAGAAATATTCCATCCTCACCCATGACAATGTATGCAGGGAAAGTCTGGATTTTAGACAACCCACTAAAAAATATCCCTATCTCTTATGGTGCTTCAAACTCATACAAATTCTCGAAATTCCCTACCCAAGATGTATCATACGTCACTCTCATGACCATCTCCCTAAATGTGGACTCAGAGACCAAATATGGGCCATCTCTATAGTAGAGCATGTCATCCCTCAATCTTCCTCTGTCAACTTTTGCACTGTCCACATGCCCCAAATGGAGAATATTTGTCATGTGTATAACGACCCAGGGCTCATCCAACTACCTCACATAATCCTCCCATGTCCTGTTGTACCTGATGAGAGCATCAAGGAACGGTAGTATAAACCTCCACGATTGTATACCACATTGGAAAGTGTCACATACATTGGTCAATCCCAAGGGTATGACCAAGAACTCATCCATGCACACTGGTGGACTATATGAGCAGTCACTCAGACTCCATGCTACTCCCATGTCTCCTCACACTGATGGTCAACCCTACTCTCTCCATCATCACAGGTACTATGAATGTTGATGATATGATCTCCAAAATCCATGCGTTGTGGCAACGAAGCGAAACGCTCTCCACTAGAAACTCCATGTTCTATCATGCACGCCTCTGCCATGCACTCCAATGCATCCCCATGTGCGCCACTGTACACCTATGCATGCCACTACGGACTACTTCTCATCACTGTATACCACTGCATACTCCTATGTCCCTCGGTACCATGTTGTATCCTAGATGTACCATTGTATCAACCAATCCATGAGTATCAACTGACCATGGATCCTATATACACATGTCCTCATCATGAGTGTCAACTAACCCTGGATCCCAAATGGATGTGTCCTCACCTGAAATGTACCTGTCTCCACAATCCATGAGTGTATGCTCAATTGTCTCATCATGAGAGATCAAGGAGCTCACCAAATGTGGTGGCTCGTGCAACACATGTGCATCCTAAAAAATCTTCATGTCATATCTCCCTACAATCTCTTGTAAGTTTGAATGCCCCTCATGATCACCCATCACATGAGGCTCCTACATCAATTCGACAATGTCATTGACAACCTCCTAAGAGAAGGTTGATGTATATGACTGATTGTCTGCTGAAATGGATGGAAGAGATGCCTGACTCAACTCCTCCTGAAGCTGATCTACCCATGACTCATATTTTTGAAGGACCATTTGAGTGCTCTCCAAAGAGTCTTGTGTGTTCACCAACTCATGGGTAATTATGTCTACCTCATGCTCATTCCCTTCCAACACACCTTGGTACACGCCACCCACTGCGAGAAGATAATCCCTATCTGCGGGTGTAGGTAGTTAGATATAGTCACTACCATGGCCTTCTTGAGTGTAATGAAATACGCAAGGGAAAGATCTCCTCCCAAGTTTTCCTACACCATAGTGGCCCTCCAACAAAAAGAAGCCACCAATGTATGTGTGTCATCGAGCTGTCTCATGGTTGCCATAATCATGTCCTTGTGAAACTTTAGTTTCCCTCTCAAATGGTGTGACTCACACGAACAAACATCCACATCATGATGAAGTGATACCTCGTGACTTCTACTACCAAGTTCAACTATGGAATCCTCATCAGAGTACGCCCCAACATATGTTGTACCACTTTTCCCAACATCACTCAAAAACACCTCCTAAGAAATGAGATCCATCTCAGTAGGTGACCCATGTGAACAAACCTCCTCAAAACCAACTATCTCTCTCTCATCTCTAATACACATCTCCTAAGAAATGAGGTCAACCTCACAAGGTATCTCATCCACTGCTAACTCCTCCTCACACACACCCTCATCATCATGAGCATCACTAATAAGGTACAATGTGGAATCCTCAACATTGGTTGATGGGGACACTTCACCATATGCACCATCAACCTTTTTCCTTGGTACCTTCACCTTCTTGTCCACTAATACTTGGATTTCATACCACTCAGGATGTTTGATATTGCAAATATCCTTGAATGACCTGTCTGCATGAAATGTCGTACCAAGCTCTTGATACTCTCTCAAACAATCTGCAAACTCCTCATCATGTCCTTTATGTATTGTTTGTTGCCTCTTTGAACAACTAGCTCCATTGATCCCTGCATTGTTTTGAAGGATTTCCATAGCCTGCATCAACTGTTCTTGCCCCTGTGCAAGCATGTTACGAATATTCCTCATGTCGTCCTCCATATCTGATCTGAACTTTTCTCTCTACTACTGCATATGAAGGTATAAGTGCAAGTTATCATCATTGAAATTTAGTGGAAACAATCTGAAATAACTCCTCACTGATTTTCCCCTTAGGCTGGCAAGAAAACCAACTCTCATACCATTGTAATATCCTTGAATCCTCTTATCGGAACATCAACTGCTAGCTCTGAGATCTATGTAGTAGATCTGATGCGTTGGGGTTTCTGGCAGAGTTATAAAGGGTTTCTGACTGCGTTTCAAGGTTTCTAGATGAGTTTTGTTATGTTTAGTTTTTTTATATCATGCATGCAAATAAATTTGGAACCATAACCAATGCAACAATTCTTATTCAACAAAATAACAATAATACAATGAATATGTAGAAAACTCAAGCTAGATATTGTCAATTAGATCTGAACAGTAACGATCTCAACTGGAATACAAAATAAAAGACTGATAAATAACAATGATAATTCTAGATGAATGGATTTGGGGCATGCGCTAAAGATCTCTTGCATGTAATGATGAATACGTTGCATGCAACTGCAAATAAGTCGGAAAATTGATGCTGTAAATTAGGAAATGTGCCATGATGCTTATACTCGTCATATCCCACTGAGATATGTCTCAGATGTGTCGCCCTGCTCCCCAACACACTCTCCCATCCTCTGAGATGAAACACAGACTCACTGTTGCTCAGTCAGAGCCCCAGATGGATACCCAGACCTCCATGCACTACAAACTGACAAATTGGCACGATCTGGGAGATTTACCATTCAGAATATGATGATAAATGTCTCTATTGGTGCACCCTCACTCCTCCTCAAATGGGTTGGAAGGAATCTGTCTTTCCTTGATTGGTTGGGCCTAGTGACCCTCAACTGCTGTAAAACTCTTCCCAAAACCTCACGTTGCAACTAACAAATATGTGCCCTAGTTGATACTAGACTTCTCTACTCATATAATCTGATCATGTAGCTCGATGAAGAACCTGTGTGGTCCTCCCAATGGACTAGGGTGTGTCTTTCAACACCGAACTTTGTCAAAGGCGATGGTTTCATCCAGAAATCCACCAAACAAGAAGGAAGTCGGTTGACTCCTCTCTGGGTTCTAATTTCCAATTCACAATATGCAATAATCAGAGAATATGAGCTCCTATCTCTCTTTTATACCCCTTTTCACCTTTTTCCCTTCAAGTGACTTTTACTTCATCTTTAATATTTTCTCATAAAATCACTTTATTAAATTAATGAACCTTTTTCTTCCAAAAAGTGATTAATTCGCCTTTATGATTTCTCCGACCACTAAAAGTCACTTTTGATCATCCCATCTTGTAGATATTTTCTCCTCGATTCCAACGAGCTATTACACTAAGGTATTTCTCCAAGAAACAAGCTCCAAATAGTACCTTTAGTGTAATTAATTAAAATATGCCCATTAATAACCTCGTTTTACGAAAATCGTTGGAATGCAACGAAACCAAGAAAAAGTTGTGTGAAAATGACCCTGATGATGAATACTGGTAAATAAACTAAGTTGGGCCCTATAAAACTCATCCAAACTCTCCAAGCTCACTGATGACATGGTCTCACCCCTCTGACTTGGCTGACTCAAGCCTCATAAAGTGACTCTAACCTCATAATAAGGGAATCCAAAAATGGGGACATGACAATATTCACACCGTCCAAGGCCCGAAAAGTGGAAAAACCAAACTTCTTCAAATTTGATAAAAATTCGAGCAAGATTGTCCAACAGAGCATTAAAAGATTGTCTATCTCCAGAGTCGTTGCACTTTCAGTAACCACAGAGAAGGTTGTGGTCGATAATATCACGAAAGACCCTTTGGCCATTGCTTCAACTGGTGTGGATTTTAGTTAGGAATCTGAAAAAAAAACTTAAGAACATGATGCAGGAGATCAAAGAGTATAAGGAAAGAATTAAGACCCTCAAAGAAGAAGTAAAATTCTACAAGTGTGACATAACCAACATCCAGGAGTTCAGGATAAGTGCCAAAGAAGTAAGGAACGAACTCTATAACTTGGCCAAACAAATGTATATTAGAGTGCAGGAGTTTCAAAAGAAGGCTCATCAAATCCTACCACAACTGGACAAAACCAATACCAAAAACATTGAGTTTGTTGGGATAAGAATAGGCTTGGACGAGATGAAAAAAGGGACAAAGGACAACCTAGATGCCCCCAAAATCCTCCCAAGGATGACTACCTGGGAAAGCAAACCAAATTATGTTTCCCTATCTAACTTTCTGAGGTTTTAATAGCAAGAAGCCCTCGGATCCATTTTGATGGAGAGGAAACATTTTGATGATCATTGTTTACTATGATTTGCTCCCAATGGACTTCTAGTTATTGTGGGTGTTGTAAGGTTACACTATTCATTTATAGACTTTTCTTATCTCTTACAATATGTTTTCTTCTTTAATATTAATTATCTGAGATAAATGGATAGATGGTCGTGAATGGGTTCTTACTGCAGACGTTTCTATGCATACATTCATTCGTACATATATGTTATTAGTCTTTGTCTCTTTTATGACAACTAACTATGTAGAGGTTACATGCAAGGATTGTTGACATCCATATTTGTTCATTTGATAGATTTGTTGCCACTAGCTAGGATATGATAGTTTAGATTTATTTCTTTACATTTAGTATAGCCTATACCTACACAATATGCATCTCCGCATTTAATTTACCATTCACATCTCCCTCATACCAACAATGGCAGTCGGGCTAGAATTCGGATGGGACTCCTATCCCAAATAGTGTGAAGTCTTATTGGGACTTCATATCAGAGAGTACCCCTATCTATTGAAGGTCATTCCACCCGCATCAACAAGAGTTAGTTGTTGAACTTAGAGCCAAGCTAGTGTAGAAAGACATAGTTCGACAATGTAAAGAGAGGGAAACCAAACAAAGAACCTTGAAGCTTTACCAGATCAAGTTAAAAGGGTGACCAACCTCAGGCCAACAATTTTCACATCTTAAAATAGCTTCAAGATAACTTTTGTTAATCAAAAGGATACTTGTTGTGGACCAACAACTCCTAAATGGGGAAGTTTTGATTAATAAAAAAGAGTTAAGAGATAGACCAAGTTCATTACTAGAGGAGTAAGAAAAATCCTTTCATGTTGTTTATGTACAATCACTAAACTTCAATTGTGAATCATAGTGGCATCATGGAATTGTGTCAGAAGCATGCCTATATCCAAATTGCATTGTCCAACACTACAACCTAGTTATGTTTTCCAAAAAATTTGCCGTGCCCAAAATTTGTTATGCTAACTTGGTGCTTCATCCCATATACACATAGGCATTGACATGGATTGTAACTCATCTAACCATTACATACAAGAGCCAATAATCAATTTATTCTCTCTACCTCTACATCTTCCCAAATTTTTGTGCACTAATGTAATTTTGTAACAAAAAAAACATGGAGTTGATTTTCTACCCAATTACAATGCCATTGTATATGAATGTTATTGAAACTCATTTCAAATATTGTCTCACGGCTTAAATGTTTTTCTTAGTACAATCAAGCGACCGTGTATGTAATTTTAATTCATGACAATTATTGCTGTGGTTGATTCTACTAAGCGCAAAAGTTTGGATAAGCTAGTCCATGTATTAGAATACTATTTTCCTTGGCGTGGGGTTGTGAGTTAAGGTATTGGACTAATATTTTCCCTTGGACTAGGGTTGTTGATGAAGGGGTTAGTTTGTCATTTTACCTTGGTATATGAATTGTTAACAAAGGTGTGTCCTAGAATATTTCTCTTCTATCCTTATTAAGGTTAATGCCAACAAGGAGAAGAAACATGACATTATTATTATCATTATCCTTGTAATACAAGAGAATGACGGTTCATTTTTTTAAGCATGAAAAAGGCATGTCTTATCATAGTTCTACCATGCGATCTAAGAGAATGATATTTTAGCATGAAAATAGTGTGTATTATCATGATTCTCCCATGTGATATATGAGAATGGTGGCTTCATTTTTTAGCATAATTTTTTTTTGTGTGTGTATTATCACCGCTCGCCCATATGATTTAGGAGAATGAAAGTTCCATTTCTGAGCATGAAACACGAGTGTATTATCATCATTCTCCCATATAAAATAGGAAAATGTTAATTCATTTTTTTATTA
Organism: Picea engelmannii; assembly: GCA_009831015.1. Taxonomy (NCBI): domain Eukaryota; kingdom Viridiplantae; phylum Streptophyta; class Pinopsida; order Pinales; family Pinaceae; genus Picea; species Picea engelmannii. The sequence goes on from ML788365.1 coordinate 678,376, forward strand.
AGCATGAAAATGGTGTGTATTTTTCTTATAGTTATTTAGTGTTATTGGTGACCTTTTATGATGAAAAATGTTTTTAAAGTTCATTGGCTAAATGCCATTTGTTTATCTATTATGAACTAGATACTGATAAATTGCCAAACAACCATAAAGAACAAAATGTGCGATTCTTGAGTGTGAATCCTTGAATTTGGGTTGGCATATTTTACTATTGTTTTCTTTGATTTCATTTTAATAAATGAAGTGCTTATATAAACACGACTTTCTTTATTGATTGACTAAGTGCCTCTACCCCACCTTAAAGGGATACATCTTGAAGTTCTATACCTCAACACCTTATAGAATTATTTTACTCAATGAACACACCTATTGAGGAAGACTTACTGGACTTACTTGCCTATAGTGAGTTATTACTCCCATTGAGTCTTTATAACCCTCTCTCACTCCCAACAAGTATAAACCCCCTAGGAGTTGACATAGCAAAAGGAGGGGGAAAGAATAAGAGGTAGGTAGGTTATGTGATAGATGAATTATTGATCCTTCACATCTTTTATTTGAGTAAGAATGAAAGTCTAACTAAATTATTTTACAAATGAGAGAAACTTGAATTTAGACATGATTGATTCATTAAACTTGGTGATATATCTTTTAAGTGTGTTGACAATGTTTTGTTATTTGAATAATTAAGAAAATACTCTTACTCTTTAGATTGGATTGCTGAAAGAAATGGTGATATCTCTCATTAAGATACAATTTAAAAAAAAATGGTTTGTAATTTAATCACCAATAAATCTTATTAATATGTTTTGATTTAAATATTAATTATACATAACAAAAATAATTAACTAATTACAATATTAACATTAATTACACATTGTAAATTTTTTTCCATGATTATAGACATGTAATCATGGACATGTAATTTAGAAACAATTTTTATGTGCTTGGTAAAATTGCAAGTGATGTGATAATAAATTATTCATGATTTGGAGAAAATTTTATTAATATGTTTTAATTTAAATATTAATTATAAATAACAAAATTAATTAATTAAATAAAATATTAACATTAATTATACATTGTGATTTTTTTTCATGATTATGAACATGTAATTTGGTAATTTAAAAACCATTTTTATGTGCTTGGAAAAATTGCAAGCAATATGATAATAAATTAATCATGATTTCTCTATATGGTTGAGGAGAAAGTTATGATTCCTTGCTAGTATATGCAAACATATAAAGAGTTGTTATCCACACTAATAAAGGCCTTTAAGTGTGTTTCTCAAGGATATTGAGATCTCTAAAATAATTTAGAACAAATAAATGGTGTTGATGTGCACATGACATCAAAATACAATATGATTTAAATTAATGGGAAATTGTTATAGCAAGATTTGTCTCACCCTATGCAATCTTGTACAGATGGCTTTTTTCCATTTTCCTGTGCAAACTAGAAGTCCTTTTTTACAAATTCTAGAGCTAAAAACATGATTTTTCCACATATACGTGCTCTGCCTATATTACAGCATGTGTATACGTAGGTTGCACCACTACAACCCGCGTACATCGGAATTTGTTCCCAAAATTAAAAAATGGTGTCAGGTTTCCATGTCACGTCATGAGATCTATGATCCTTGGCCTTCCATATACTGGAAACGTTCCGACTCAACCCTTCAGTTTCACTTGAAGGTTACAAATGGGCTAAATCCGAGCTATGGAAAAGAGGATAAAAATTCAACTTTGAGAGCAAAGTTACTCTGGAGAAATTATTCACTTCACATTGAGTCTGCATCCCTTTGTCCTTTAAGTCTGAACACATCGTTCAACCCCCAAGCTCTTCCCTTATTGATTGAGAACCTCATTGTCTCTCTTATATGAGCTTGCCTCTGGTGGAGGATTAAAGTGGTGGAGGCCCAGATGGAAGGAACTTAGTTTCTCGATTCTGAATCATGCTAACATGGAAGTTTGTAACTCATTCACTTATGTTGATTACATTATAATAGAAATACTCTTTTCTCGTCCAATTAATATCTTGCGAATATTTGAATTGTTATTCCATGGGCGTATTTGTTATGAATATTGATGGATTATGCTATCGAATGTGCTAACATTATATATTATCACCATATGCTTGTGTTTCTTGGTTGTTGAGGACTAGTTGCAGGTATATTGCTTTGGGTCAAGTGCTCAACGGTGGACTTCATTGAACATCTGGACGAGGTATGCCTTTTATCTTGTCTTGCTAGCATATTTGTTTATATAACATACTTGAGATTAAAGTTGATTTCTGCAGTCATTTCCATCTATTATAGTTTACCTCTAGCCATAGAGAGATTTTCTTTGTAACAAAAACCCCAATTTAATACCATAAATTTTCAATTCAAAATGTTAACTCATTATAAAAATAAATAATATCAACAATCCTCGACTAACTCTGCTCCATTTCAAAGTTACGACCTCTGACTTTTTTTCCTTACAAATAAATATTTATATGAAATTACTCCACATTTTTAATGAGAAATGATAAGATAATGTCACTAAGTGTAAAGATAATGTCAATAGGTGATGTGAATGTATTGTATAGGGAAAACACATGGCAATAATTTTGGTAATGTGGACGATTGGATTCTATGAGTGATGTTGAAGATATAACAAGTTGTGTGTAGGGTGGTGCCACTTATCAACATAGAATATATAGTCACGGCTAGATTTTATGTAGTTTTGAGGTTACATTTTACTATGTATACAATTTTATTATTATTAATAAATAAAATAAAGTAAATTATAAATGAATATAATATATATATAAATATGATATCAATATTTTTCTTTATTATAGTTATTTGAATTTGAATTGGTAAAAAAAATTTGAAATTTTTTCAACATGTTCAATTTGACCGAATTATTGGGAAAATTTGATTTGTTCTCTATTGTAGAGATCACTCGACTTTAAGGTTGGTTACCCTCGAAAGCTTGTGAGGAGGATTGGTCCAGCCATTGGGATAGAATGACATAGTTATATGATTTTCACCATTTTCTTATACCCCTTCTAAATAGCAAACATAGCATGCATTCCCTGATAGTTAGTTGGTAAATGAATTCTTGTAAGGAATAAGTTCCATGCCTTGCACACTTCATCTAGATAGGTAGGAGCATCATGAGTTTTGAAGGCAATCAAAATGAAGTCGATATCACTCGCATGATGACAAAATGGCTATAAATACTGCACGCCACATAGATTGATCTTGTTTATCGATTGGGAAACAACTTAAATAATAGTAGGGTAGGTAGGTAGGTAGGGAAAGTGGTTATAGGGAACAACAAATCGAGGAACAATATGATGTTTTTATAAATCAAATGGGGCATGTGTAGCATTGCGGTAGATACAAGGGAAACCAATAGGATTACAAGAGCATCACTTCTCGATATAGGTGAATTACAAGAGGATATGGTAAACACTAGTGAATTTTAACCAGTATATTGATGACTTTTTGTAAAAAAAATCGAATAAAAAAAAAATTCAATTGCTTTTTTTTTCATATAATATTGAATTCAAATTCAAACTTGGTAACTATGCTCTATATAGACTATGATAAATATGGTTGTGCACAAATGTTGTCTTGACTTGATGTGTGAGGAGGTTAATGACAAACGTATAGTAAATGATGGCACGGGTGCATATTAATAACATTAGGCCCCATGTGTGATGTATTTCCATGTGGAATGTCGATAGTGTGTTGCATGGTGGTTATGGGGTAATGGCATGGATGACTTACAAGTTGAGCCAAGCTAACAACTCAGTTTTAATTTTTTTTATTTTCACTTGATACATACATGAGCATAGTTACTTCATGTGAACGAGAGAGTAATTAAAATAAGATATATGTATATGTGGGTATTATTACTTGACGTGGAATAAGGGGCACTTGGCATTTCAATCTTCTTTGCAGTGTGCTTTTTGGTAAGAAAACATGAGCAATTCCCATGCAAAAATCTATGCACACAAAACTACAATATTGAACAACAATATCTACCAAAATAAACAAAATAACAAATTAAATAATAGATTAAATAACTTTAGCCATTCTCAATTTCTTTGAGAACAATGCCCTTTCCAAAGGGAAAAAAAAAACGAGGCCCTCTATTTGACACTAATTACTTCCCATGGGTGAGAAACTACTTGAAAGTATATTTACTATGTAAAACTCAAACACGAGTCCATCAAGAAAATACTAGAAATTATATTTATTATGTAAAACTCAAACACAAGTCCTTCCCATGGGTGAGAGACTACTTGAAATTATATTTACTATGTAGAACTCAAACACAAGTCCATCTAGAAAAGACTATAAATTATATTTATTATGTAAAACTCAAACACAAGTCCATAGGGGAATGGAGTAAAAATCTACAAATTTCACCTTTGTAATTATTCTTATAGTTAGGGGGGTGTTGTATGGCTCCAAAGGAATTAAGGAATTGGAGTTTTTTTGGAACCTTGGTATCACTACAAATAATAATGCAGAAGCCTATGCGGTCTATTAAGGGGTGCAATTAGCACTTCAGAAACATATCACACAATTGAATATAGTGGGGGACTCTAAAAACACCATGTGATATTTTGTCACCAACTCCAACCCAAAGGAGATTAAGTTAAAATGTCTCATATGAAGGATCTGACTTTCTCTTTCTAATATGTTTGTTCGGTTTTTCCACATTCTAAGAGAGAACAATAAGGAAGCAAATGGGATGGCTAATATAATCATTGGTTGAGCCCCAGGCTCATTGGGAGTTTGTGGGCAGGTATGTCATGTAACCCCTCCCTGATGAAAGAGGCTAGGAGAATGGGTGGGGCCATTGGGGTCCACGTAAGGTGCCCTTGGAGGAAAGCATGTGGCAGGCTCATGCATATGCGATATTTTTGTGTCTTCATTAAGTCAAGATCTCGACTAGACAAACTCAAGTCTCTTCGGTCTGTGGTGAAATCTTAAACACCATTATATTTTATTATGAAGCAGGTGCAGACAAAGGCTAACAACATGTGGAGGGTGTACTTGGCCCCTGGGAACTTAAGGAAGACAATACGTTCAGAGCCTTATCCGGGTTCAAGTTCACTGGATTTAATGGTGATTGGGAGTGTTACAATGATTCAAAGTTATGTCAAGGTGTTGGAAGTATAGGTCCTAGTGATGGAATTAGTTAATGAGGTTCGTTGGGTGGTATCGTTGCGCTGTGATATCATTGCAAAACATGACTATGATATTGATAAGGTAGGAGATGCATGTATTCACATGATTTCGACTGGTTGCAATTCCTTTAAAGTAGGGATTGACACCTCAATTCCCATCTAGGCAAACAATTTTCTAAGGAGGGGAGGTCATGGGGAGTGTAATTGTGTTATGTGGCTAGTCTTATGGTTCTTGGGTGGTGTATTGTTGCACAACAATGGTCTGGTAAGTGTTGATAGCATTCTCTTGATTTGGTCGGGTCGTGAGGATGTTAGAGTTGGGTATGTTGGTTGAGTTTTCAATCGGGTTGGTGGTATCCTAGTATTGTTTCAAGAGGATCCCGAGAATGCACTCCCACTTACCATTTCCTGGGTTGCTTTCTGGTGAGTGGGAAGTCTGAAGGTTTTTTGGTTGGTGGTGCAGTGGCTCGACTTCCAATTGGGTGTAGTAACAATTGTAGGCACATGATGGAAGCAATGGACGTTGGGAACTAGGTTCATGAAGAGGCAAAGGTGGATGATAACTTCACTACAATTCATAAGTTGGTCATTAAGCTCAATGCACTTAGCTCTACAATCTCATTTGCTTTAGAAACATTGGGTCAACATCGAATGTTAATTAGGCAACTTCAAGATGAGTTGGATTACTTGAGAAAACATGGGGAATCTCTGCAACAACAATTGGATCAACGAGAGGCAAGGTCTGAATCATTAGCCCATGATATGGATTCAGGTTGTTCTCATGGGCCAGAGGAGAAGAGGATGTGGATGTTACTGCATCTGAATATTTCAATGGCATCCTCATAAGAGGAATTACTTCATTTTCAGGAAAGACATGCTTTGTTTTGTTGTTAAAATCTCAGTGTTTTTTATCGGATATATTATGTACAATATGGAAATAGTTATAGGTGATTATGGAACTCTAGGAAGGGTCTAGAAACTTGGAAAATAGATGGACTGTTGGAATTGGATTTTTGTTATGTTGATTAGTTCCTTGCTTTTGTACTTAGAAGCCTTGGCTGTGCCTTTTTTAATGAATAAAATTTTCCAGTCTTTGTTAAAAAAAAAAAAATCTTAAAGTTAAAAGTATAAATTACATGTTTATACATCAAATAAATATATTTGCAATATAGGAAGTTATTTATATATTTAAACAAGGGTTGCATGGCAGTGCAATCCATGTTGATTGGGAAATATATGTTGTGAAGTGGAAAATATATGTTGAATAATTAAACTTAATATAACTATATGCATAGATAATGAATTGTCTTTGTCAAAAGATAATTCATATAATAAGAAAAATAGCATTGTTGTTTATGCTATAGTAAAAACAATTAGCATAAAACTTTGTAAAAATGAGCAACAAAGCAAATGGTTCAATGTGGAGTAAAACTTAGTAAATAAGTGAAATGTTCAATGCAGAGGTTGGCATATGTAGGAATAAATGTAAAGTATCTGGCATAAAAACATTTAGCATAAAACTTTGTAAAAATAAGCAAAAATGCAAAGTGTTCAATGTGGAGCAAAACTTGGTAAAAAAAAAAGTGAAGTGTTCAATGGAAAGGTTAGCATATGCTCTAAGCAATGTAAATAGGTGAATTGTTCAATGAGATGTTAGCATGTGCAGGAAGCAACTTAAACTATTTGGAGGCTAGGATGGATAGTTGGCAATGCTATCTATAATAGAATGGTGTTATGCATATGCATATGCTTAAAATTATGTTTTTACGTATATTAAAAATAAAAGTTGATTATACATCTTTAGCACAATCATATACTCTACCAACTATGTTTGTCAATTGGTATAAAACCAATTTTTAAATTTTTTGATAGACATATATCCATATTGTATTATACATCTTCAACATAGACATATGGTCTGCACAGATATAGCTTTCACACCTTCGCACATGTTTATCTTTGCACAAGTATATCCCTACACGGATATAAATCGATCTCTCTCTCTATATGTGTGTGTGTGTGTGTGTGTGTGTGTGTGTGTGTGTGTGAAAACAAATAGTCTACCACACAACTTTAAATGTCCCCAATTACCAACTGACAAAGTAGAAAACTTTGGAAACCGAGGTATGGGAACTTTGAGACTCGTATATGCACCACTTTGAGACTTGTACATGCACCGGTCTAGATTTTGAGCGGCAATGTAATTTGCAGCCAAAACATTTTACATAAAGTTTTGTTAAAAATTAGGAAAAAAGCTAAATTGTTCAATGTCGAAGTAAACTTTGTAAATAAGTGAAGTGTTCGACATATATATATATTCAATAGTGCTATATCTTTGGCACATACATATCTTCTGTGCATTCATATGTTCTAGGTGTGTGCACTGGCATATGCGTCGTACAACCAACAAAATCTGGCTTGAACCCTTGTGTTGTTGATCCATATCGCCCATCCTCGTGCTTTCCGGTAGTTTGCAACTTCACATTTCCAATAGTTCAATAGTATCGATTCTGACCAATGATCTAATTTGCATGATAACTAATTGATCTATGGCAATCTCATTTTCTAAGTTTGCAACACTCAGTTTGGATACTTGTATTTATTTTAAGAGACAATGTTTATTATAAAAAACAACTCTTTGTAAAGTAAAAAAATGATTTTGTGCAAAGTATGTGCACATCAGAATTGCGGAAAGCAGATCATATCCCTTGCACGTCCGTAAAGGCATATCCTTTGCACAACCAAGACTCATCCTAATTTGAAACCATGTGCAGATAATTAATATCACTCATCGTCTCACACTCTTGCACTTCGCAATTGTGGACTTTTAATAGTTCACAAAATGATTTTACGCATATGCTTAACTAAAAATTGTTAAAAATATATATCTATCGGACAGATATTTGTTGCACACAGAGACATTGTCCCAATAGATATATCCTCTGCATAGGCAAGCTCTAGTGAAATTTGAACCGTTGTGTGGATAATTCATAATAGTTATCCTCCTGCACTCTAGCACTTCGAAACTCCACGTGTCCAACAATTCCATCGCACAGATTCTGACCAACAATGTAATTTTCTTGATAACTGACTCATTTATGCCAATTTCGTTTTTAAACATTTTGAAGTCTTTGTAGTGAAATTTTTTTGCATAAGATTTTGTAAAAAATTGGAAGAAAGGTAATTTGTTCAATGTCGAAGAAATCTTTGTAAATAAGTGGAGTGTTCGACGTATATATCTTTGACAAAGATATATCTTTAGCACACACATATCATCAACACAACCATATGTTTTGGATGTCCACACATGCATATGTGTCATACAACCAACATAATCTAGCTTGAACCCTTGTGTTGTTGATCCATACCACCCATCCTCCTGCTTTCCCATAGTTTGCAACTTCATATTTCCAATAGTTCAATAGTACTGATTATGACCAATGATGTAATTTGCATGATAACTAATTGATCCATGGCAATAACATTTTCTAAGTTTGCAACACTCACTCCAGATACTTGTATTTATTTTAAGAGACAATGTTTACTATAAAAAAACATTTATATAAAGTAAACAAATGCTTCTATGCAAAGTATGTGCATGTTAGAATTGTGGAAAACAAAGCATATCCCTTGTACGTCTGCACGGGCATATCCTTCGCACATCATAGATTCAATCTAATTTGAAACCTTGTGCAGATAATTGATATCAGTCATCATCCCGCACTCCTGCAGAATTTTAATAGTTCACAAAATGCTTTTATGCATATGCTTAGCTAAAAAAATATTCTTAAATGTATATATTTACTAGACAGATATTTGTTGCACACAGAGACATCGTCTCGATAGACATTTTTTACGCACAGAGACATCATCCCAACAGATATATCATCCACACATCTACACAAGAATATGCTTCGCACATGCAAGATCTAGTGTAATTTGAATCATTGTGCGGATAAATATTAACAATTATCATCCTACACTCTCGCACTTTGCAACTCTGCACGTCCAATAGCTCCATCGCACATATTATGACCATCAATGTAATTTGCTTGATAATGACTCATTTATGTCAATTTTGTTTTTAAACATTTTGGAGTCTTTGTAGTGAAAACATTTTGCATAAGATTTTGTAAAAAATAGGAAGAAAGGTAAATAATTCAACATCGAAGAAAGCTTTGTAAATAAGTGAAGTGTTCGACATATATATCTTTGGAAAAGATATATCTTCGACACAAACACATCATCAACATAGCCATATGTTTTGGGTGTCAGCACATGAATATGCACCATACAACCAACATTATCTAGCTTGAACGGTTGTGTTGATGATCCATATCGGACATCCTCGTGCTTTCTCGTAGTTTGAAACTCCATATTTCCAATAGTTCAATAGTACCAATTATGAGCAATGATGTAATTTGCATGACAACTAATTGATCTATGGAAATCTCATTTTCTAAGTTTACAGCACTCAGTCCGGATACTTGTATTTATTTTAAGAGACAATGTTAATCATAAAAAACGACTATATAAAGTAAGCAAAATGCTTCTATGCAAAGTAAGCGCACATTAGAATAGTGGAAAGAAAAGCATATCCCTTGCACGTTCGCATAGGCGTATCCTTCATATAGCCAAGATTCAATCTAATTTGAAACCCTGTGCAAATAATTGATATCACTCATTGTCCCACACTCCTGCACTTCACAATTGTGCACTTTTAATAGTTCACAAAATGATTTTATGCATATGCTTAACTAAAAAATATTGTTAAACATATATATCTACCGGACAATTTTTTTTGCGCACAGAGACATCATCTCAACATATATATCCTCTGCATATCTAGATATGGGTATGCTTTGCATAGGCAAGCTTGAGTGTAATTTGAATCCTTGTGCGGATAATTCATAACAATTATCCTCCTGCACTCCCGCACTTCACAACTATGCATGCCCAATAGTTCCATCACACAAATTCTAACCAACAATGTAATTTGCTTGATAACTAACTCATTTATGCCAATTTCGTTTTTAAACATTTTGAAGTCTTTGTAGCGAAAACATTTTGCATAATATTTTGTAAAAAATAGGAAGAAAGGTAAATTGTTCAATGTCGAAGAAAAGTTTGTAAATAAGTGAAATGTTTGACATACATATCTTCAACATAGATATATCTTCGAGACACTCATATCGTCTGCACAACCATATGTTTTGGGATTTCGCACATGCATATGCACCATACAACCAACATAATATAGTTTGAACGGTTGTGTTGTTGATTCATATCGCCCATCCTCTTGCTTTCCTACACTTTGCAACTCCATACTACCAATAGTATTGATTCTGGTCAACGATGTAATTTGCATGATAACTGATTGATTTATGCCAATCTCATTTCTAAGTTTGCAGTACTCACTCTGGATAGTTGTATTTATTTTAAGTAACAATGTTTATTATAAAAATAGGTATATACATAAAACAAAATGCTTCTATGCATATGTTTAACTTAAAAAATATTGTTGAATTGAATTTATTTCAAGTAACAATGTTTATTATAAAAAACAACTAAAAACATATGGCATAGAACTTAGTAAAATGAAGCATTTAGAGGTAATGGTACAGAGAAAGCAATGTAACATGTATCGAAGTGGATTTGTGGAGGCAACAATGCAAAGTGTGTGGATGACATGATGTGCGGGAAACACTGTAAATTGTTCGCAACTCAATTTTTGCATAAAGAAAATAGGGTAGAGTTGCCCAAAAAGTAAAGGTTCTGTGTGCACAATGTTGAAATTGAGAATAGTATATGACAATCTGGTTATGTACACCAACTTCTTTCACCAAAGTTCAGATAGTATCATTTGCATATAATGGAAGAGATGGACAATCCAAAACTTGAAACTTAAAACAATTAAAGCGAAAACTAAAAATTATGATCATGGTTAGAATTAAAACAAAACTTGACAATGGAGCAACTCAGTTAAGTAAGCATAGACAAGGAAAGCAAGTCTCGAGAAAGGACCTAACACTATGTTATTGAGTTTTTACAATAAGATACAAGGTTTTCTAAGCATTGCATAGACCCCAAAATATCATTTCGTGGAATGAAAGTCCATTGCTACGTATGCACAAAACAAGTTATTTCATTGAAAAATGATAAAGACTTTGAACTTAAAATAATCAAATCCAAAACCGTAAATTCTAATCATGTTTAGAATTAAAACAACACTTGACAATGGACTACATTGGTTAAGCTATAACACATATAAGATATAAGATAATATATATAAAGAAAGTTAAATGTGCATTAAATTGTTAGTAATGAAGCACATATTAGTGATAAATATTAAGAAGAAGATAAAATATAATATATATATAAAGAAAGTTAAACGCTTGTTAAATTGTTAGTAATGAAGTACATATCAATTAAAAATATTAAGAATAATGTTTATATATGAATGATTTGAAAATATCCGTCAATAATATAATAATGTGGCATAAATATTAATATGGTTTATATATAAACATGAATGCAATGTGACACAATCAACAACACAAATTTAACAAGAAAAGAAAGGTTCAAGAAATGACCTGACACTATTTTATAGAGTATTTACAATATTATACCAAATTTACTAACCATAGTATAGAGGTCAAAAGATCAGTTGGTGGAATGAAAGTCAATAGCTACATATGCATGGAACATAACATGTTATTTCATTGAAAAAACATTGAGAGTGAACACAAGCTTGGAAATTATGTTTGAGAGTGAAAGTCTAGAAAGTGAGCAGTTATTTATGCCAAAACAGTACCTTGGCAAGGTAAAAAAAATATACAATTGTTTTTTCAATAATCTCTGTAAATGCCAAAACAATTATTGGGTAAGTTCAAAAAATATACAATTGTCTTTTAAATAACGTTTGTAAAAAGTGAAAGTGTTTGTTCAAACAGATCGAGATTGGGGCTCCCACGGACCATAAAATAGAAAAAAGACCTGGAACAAAGAAAGAGACATAGCTATAAATGGTTGTTAGGTTTTGATAAAACATAGAACGTGCAATTTTGGGATATTACAAAGTGATGGAAGAAAAGAAGAGCAAAAGCAAATGAAATGCTTGTTTGAGTAGTTACCAAGAAGGAAGTTTTGTGTTGCTCTGGTTTGTCTATTGTACATATGCATCTAGCTTTATAGGAGTTGTTTAGTCGAACTGTTGTTGAACTGTATCTGGTGCTTATTTTGGGATGACAATCTGTTCCATGGCCTTCTTGATCCAGTCATCATTGTATCCTTTGATTGGCCTGATGGTTATTTATTGCTTCACTTGAAGAGTGAAAAATTGCTCCTCCACTTCTTTGCATTACAGTTGAACTTGGTCGATGACCGAGAAGTGGTCTTCATTGTTATTGACAAATGTAACAAGCCATCGTTTCAGTTCCTCATCACCAAATTCCCCAAGACTGTCGAAGTCATTGTCCAATATGGTTTTTATTGTGTTGAACTCACTATCAAGATCTCCTTTGGTGATTATGGTTGACTTCCTAAAACAATCTAGGCCCTGCAGTTCCTTAATAGTAGCAATTGCTTTTAAAGTGTCATTTCCTCTTATTTCATGGATCTTTTCACAAGCAACCATTTCACCTTTCAACACATTTATCCGTGCTTCCAAACCTACCTTTATTCGCTTTATCCTTTCATCCGAGGGCAGTCGTTTCTGGCTTCTTTGATACTCATTCATACTAGTGACCTATGTGACAAAATTACTTACCTAATTTTGATAATAAGCTTGATCATGCCCCAAATATTTTCACAAATGTTCAATAAAATTTGTAATCCTTTTTGAAAGATTACGTAGAGTGATACTGAGCTCTCATGCTTGTTTGATTATGTCCAGTATTTTGTTAATATTTTTAGAACATAGCTTCTGAATCCATTCAACAATTGAAGCGCTTTTGTGATTGGATTTGAGTACTTGGAAGTGCTCGTTCTGCTGGTAGTATGGCTAATGGCTTTGAAAGGAGTGGCTTCGAAGTTAGTGTGTCCTCAAGCTCACTTATTCTCTTCTTCAATCTAATAGTTTGTAACTCTTGTTCGGAAATGGAAACGAAAAGGGCATCTCCTATGCATTGATGTAGTTTCATGAGCGCAAATGGTCCAACTCCTGAAACATTTAGGTCATCACTTGATCTATGTACAACATTTATGTTTTTAAGGTTGATCGTATCTATGTGCAATTTCCTTTGGTGCTTGTTGTATTAAGTGTTGTGCAGCGTCAAGGAGTGTTGCTCAAACAACATTGGTTCTTCTCTTTCGAGATCATGTGCAAGCTGCTAGCTTTCTGCAGACTACAATTCTCTGGGATACCCAATCGAGTAGCTCTGTATTGTCGATTTGCATGTCATATACACCTTCTGGACTTGTTGGACTTCCTAGGCTTCATGAATCTTGGGAATTGTCTATGTTTGGGGTACATCCCTTTTCTATTGTGAGACTGCATGTGCGCATTCAAGATTGACATGGTGTGTTTTCTCTCCACTGTCACCTCCAACACATGCCTCATTACTCTCTTCTCTATTTACACTTTGTTGTTGTGTTCTTTGTCTAGAGGAGGAGCTCTTACATGTCTGGGGATTAGAGGAAGACTCGACATTGGTGATGTTTTTTCTCCTTTTCTTGCTTTGCTTTGATTTTTGGTATTTGAGCTTATTTATGTTGGAAAGTCTTCGTTGCATCCACTGATTTCCTTTTTGGCATAGGGATTGTCACCAATTTCCTCGTCAAATCTTATGGATAGATTACTATACCTTATGGATTTTAAGTATTTGGAAACAAGCCCTGGGGTCAAAACCACTCAGAGGTTCTGCTTCTTTTAGATCAAATGTACTAATTGTTTCTGAGACTTCTTTCAGATGGGCTAGATTTTTTATCGTTGTGTCCCCAATTCGAAAAGGCAATGCAATGAACTGTTTTTTTCTTTTCTTTTCAAATGTAATGCACTGGGTTTTATATTAGTGACAAAATTCCATGACAAAATATCTATTGCAGACAGACATAGGCAATAGAAGGGGATTTCTTTGGCAACCATAAAACCAGATGTATGTATGGTTTTCATCTTGAATGCAAATTCTCTTTCTGTTAAAAAATTGCTCAGCCTCTTGAGTTATTATCCTGGGTTCTGCCCCAACCAACATATGTATGAACTATTTAACAAAACCATCTTGAACAATATAAAAATTGAATATTTCTTTATGTTTATATAGCACGCGTTGCCAAAATTGGACTGGTTCATTCTATGTATTTGCATTCGCTTTAACAGGGAGACTATCAAATACATTGCAATAAACAATTGCAAACACCATATATGCAGTTGTATAAAGACTTTGAATTCTTAAGTAATTTCCTAACTGAAAACAAAGTTCATCTGATATCACATGTTCCCAGTCAAACATGGCCTTCCTCCAGAAGGTAAAGTATAGTGCATATAATGTTGACCTAGGTATGTGTGAAGTCAACTGTCACCCAAATAAACGCGTGAACAACCATGAAAAGTCTTTGTATGGCTCTTGTAAAAAAATTATGTCAATTGTTGAAAGGTTGCTCGACAAATATTTTGCAAATGGTAGCATAAATTCTCTCAAAATATTGGCACCGCTTGCCTGAGATACTAGGAACGTGTCTGCATCTGCAAGCTTGAAAGGTTTATTTGCAATAGGAGGATGGAGAATTTTGTTGAACACCTTCGGAGTAAGCAAAACTGGATTTTTTCCTTTTACTATGACCCTAATCATTCTTGTCTTGCAATTGAATCTTCAAGCACATTAGGATATGAGTTCCTTGAAATCGAAAATGTTAGGTACACAACCAACATTGACAAGCCTCGTGGTCCAGAGTTTGTCTTTTTTCCTTTCTTATGCACTCTTGCTAAAAAACCACTCGTAGGATGTAGACCGTTGGAAATTCTTGTTCTCTTTAGCTAGTGAATTGACAGTATCACCGCAAAGTGGTTGGGTTTTCTTTTTATTTTCCATACAATTGTTTTTTAAATCGACGTGGCATAGGTGAAGGTTAGAGATAATATATTATCGAGGCCCATTTTCTTTAAAGATAACTGCATGCCATGTATTTAGTAGGATGTCCTTTCTACAGATATGAACTATTTTTGGAAGACACATAATCATAATTAGAAACCACTAAGAAATTCATAGAACAACGAGACATTTATTTTGCATTAATCATGATCACCACACTTTCTTCGTAAGTCGGTGCATATCAACTTTACATAAAAGCTTTCATTTTAGTGCAAGTTAAATCGATTGCCAGAAGCAATGTTGGAAAGGTATTGGATCTGCGGATGACGTCAATTGTGGAACATATGCATTTTCCATATGCAAATATAAGATAATAGCAAAAGAATTGGTGCAAGGTGGAAAATCGCTAAGTAAAGAGGCGTTGATACTGAGTTTTTTGGGATTTTGTTACATCTTGAATTAGTACATGGTCTAGATAGTGGATGTCTACAACTTCAATACCAGTTATCAATTTACAGTCCTTGTCACCTGACAGTTCTACAAAGTTAATGTCCATGTTATATTCTGTAAGTTTAGTAACCAAGTTTGGCTATCGACTTTCTGTAGACTGTATCTGCTATATGTGCGTTTGTTTAAATGCACTTTGATATTCGTGAACGTTATGAATAGTACATTATGAAGGTCGATATGCTTTACAAGCCAGGTGCATAGGGAATATTTAGTAACATGCACTTTTCATAGCTGACTTAGTTATCAGTACATGAAATTATTAATATAAGGCATTGGACAACTCATAGAAATTTGTGACATTTATTTCACACAGTTGCTTAATAGCCTCCATTTTTTTAGCAAATCTCACCAAATATACCTACCATAAATGATTTGGTTATCGTGCAAATTAGTTTGCTTTCCAGAAACCACAGTGTCGAACAAACAATTACTTTTCATAGTTTCTCAATAGCCTCCATTTTTTTTCGCAAATCCAAACAAATCTACCTGCCATAAATTACTTGGTTATCGCGCGAATTATGTTGGTTTTCAGAATCCACAGTGACAAACAATTGAAAATGCCAACATGTAGCATCCCTAGACTGGGTGAGACAATCTTTCCTCCCAACTACGATGCCTCTGCAAATGTTATATGAAGTTATTATGACAATATACTATGTTTCAGAAATTTCGTTATCAAAAAGCATTTTCAATGTAATGATTATTGACTATTTCTATAGTCATTTGCGTTAGATGTATATGTAGTGCACATGTAGTGATGCATTATGCAGATATGCATTCCATCAATGATATTCACAATTTCAATACTTGTTATCAATCTAGACTATTTGTCGTTTAACAGTATGGACAAAGTAGATGTCCATGTCACATTGTTCAAATTTGGCAAGAGACTTTGCATATGGACGTTCTTCAAATTGTACATGTTATCCCCATTTTGTCGGATAGATTTCTCGAGGCCCTAAAGTTGCAGACATGGAATGCCAAGATACCATATGACTAGCAGTGTCCACTTGCACATATGGAAGACCGCTCTATCACCACAGTTTGGATCCATCATCAACGCAATCACCACACCAACTAGCTTATGGAAGGAACACGGGTCTTGCTCCATGAGGTCCAAGTTAGGTATTGTGGCAAGTAATCACCCTAATATTTGAGGCATTTAAGAATGTTGTATTGAATAAAATTTTGATTATAGAATGCATGCTTGGACATTATGCTTTTGACCTTGTTTCACTTTGGTGAGTGTCACCAATTTCCTAGTAAGTGGTCAACTTATGGGGAAGGGATGTAACTGGGGGTCCCTTGAGGGGTCATCATACCATTTCCAATCATACTTATCACTTTCCTCTCATCACATTCCCATTACATTTCCCTCTTCTAGGACCTTTGTCTTTAGTGACCCAAGAAGGGCATGTACCTCATTTCATGGGAAGACGAGATTGAAGGCCCAAAGGCTTGTAGCTGGAAAAAGATAAAAGCCAAACCATTAACCTTCTAGATGCTAGCCTAGGTATCCCAAGGACAATGAAATGTCAATCATAATAATTGATGGGACCCGTGAAATAATAACTAATAACAAATGCCAACCAAGGAGGGGCATGTGTGGGAATTATTTTTAATGCTTAGGTAGAAGCGCCACATGTGTTCCCAAATTGGGGAAGCATAATGTGACCAGGGTAGATTCAAGGTGGGAACAATTTTTATTTCTTAGGTAGAATCCCCACCTTGGATTCAACCTGGAAACATCCTAAAAGAATTAAAGGTAATGAATGGGCTTGGAAAAAGGATGCATTGAAAACGAAGGTGCAACACACCCTCTACAAAGGCACCCATAGATGGGACAATATGAGCCCTTGTATGTGATGAAACCCATTAACCTATGAAGTCTAAATTTGTATCCACCTCATCATCCATTACATGATCTTGAAGGGGCACCCTTGGGAGCATCCCCTACTTGAGGGTTTTGGTTTACCCAATAGGACTTCTATGACACCCCTCCCATACATAAACTTGGTCAATTGTATAGGGTCTTTGAGCATTTGTTTAATTGGATGAGGTAGTTTTGATGCACATTTTTAGGTTCCTTGTTTATTAGATGTCGTTTCCACTTGCCATGATATTTTGACTTGATATCTTTGGAGGGCATACCCATCTGTTTTGCAGGACCTTGTTTGGTGGATAGTTTGTGAGGAACAAGCCTAGCTTGGGCTTTCATGGGGCTTGAAGTCCACAAGTTAGATGCCAAGGGCCCACATGACGGATCATGATGAATTTAATTTGGAAGCCTAGAAGACACCTTGGAGGACATATCCTAGCTCTCACATGCCAAACAAATTTCCTAAGAGGGCAAAAACGTCACCCTTTAGGGCTTGACATCACCTATGGCGTTGGTGGTGATAGAGTTGTTGTTCATTAACACTTGGCATGATTTGACCGGAGGAGGCATGGATTGACCTTGGCGCATGAAGAGGACGCTCTATGAGCCCCAACGACCTCCACTTTCTCCTCCAATGACTTGGAAAGTGTCAACATGTCTCCCTAAAGGGTGACGTCATCTTGTTTTTAGGGTTTTTAATGTGCAAAAGTGTAAATTAAATATTATTTTTTGTGTAAAGGAGTAAGATAAGGGTTGTTGACCCCTTATCTTATGTTTTACCCTAATTAAGCAGACAAACTATGTTTTAAACATTTTGTATAAATAGAGATCACGTGAATCTCATTTCATAACATAACTCTCCCATTGTGAGAAGTATTTGGCTGAAATTTACGCCCTCCTTGGGAAACCTCTTCTCTCTTGTGCTCTTGTCTTGGTTTCTTTATGCTATTGGTGGAAGAAGTAGTGCACTTCCCTTCTTGGAGTTTTTCTTTGGCATTTTTGGTGGATTTATCTTGGTAAGAGGAGGTTTATCTTGTCATTTCTTGAACTAGGTAATCTTGTTGATGCTTCATTGCTTAGTTACAAGTTTGATTTGCTAGATTTCTTGGGGAGTATAAGGATTTACAACCCCACCATTATCTATCATTTTGTCTAGAAGTTATTTGTTGCTCAAGGTTTTACTAGGAGAAGTAAAAGGGTTTACACCCTCCTAGTATCTCTTGTCTTAGCATTAGCTTGCCTTGGGGAGTAAGAGGCTTTACACCCCCAAGGATATAACATTGTTTATCTCTTTATTTACTTGACTCCATAACCCAATAGCTAAAGGCACTAGTATAATTGCATTGGAGAAATAAAATATTGTATTGGTTAACGTGAAATTTTATGATTTGAAGGTTTTCTAAGTTGGAATCAATTCTTTGCTATATATGCTTGGTTGAGCCACTAGGGTGTCA